>CAXHJY010001288.1:75000-82500 GCA_964016885.1 Eledone cirrhosa
CCTATCATTAAAAACCCAAGAAACCTCATATGAGATGAGTTAAACATAGATAGATGTTAGCTGTGACAACAACTATATGATAGGACTGGGGTCCCTATCATTAAAACTCCCAAGAAATCTCATATGAGGTGAGCTAAGTATGGATAGATGTTAGCTGTAACAAAAACTACATGATAAGACTGGGGTCCCTGTCATTAAAACACCCAAGAAACCTCGTATGAGGTGAGCTAAACCTCGTCAGAAGTCAGCTGAACCTGCATAGATGTGAGCTGTGAAGTTCATTTTGTTTTTCTTTTTCTTTAATTCAGGACAGTGTGCAGATGATATTGCATGTGTGAAATTTGGTCTTATCACCGCAGAAACAGAAATTGAGGAATTAATTTCTCTGGTAGAAACTGTAGGAAAACAACTTGAAGAATCATCTAAGGTAAAATCCTGTTATAACTGGTATCATGATGTTTAGAATAGTAACTCTTTTATGACTGTATTTCTAATAAAATAATACACTTATTTCAATTCATTTATGCAACATTTCAGGGATTTACTAAAATTATTAATTATTTCATTATTATGATAGTGACTTAACCCAGCCAAAACCGGCCCTGGTTCTATGAAATAAAACCACACATTTTAAAGGTTCCCAGTTTAAATTAAAATCTTCCACCTTAATTTTATATAAGAAGCTTACATTAAGTTACTCTCTTAGTAATGAAATAATGAATATTTTCAGTAAATCTTTCAAAATTCTTCATTAATTAATTAAAATAGAGTGTATTTCTTTAGAAATGTAGTCATGAAAGAGTTAACATGATTCTTTCATAAAATTATATTGAAAGATATTAGTTTAAATAGGTACCATTGAAAATGAGTTGCTTTGTTTCATAGAAGCAGAGCCAGTTTGGTATCAAATGGGTTAACTTGTAATGAGTATTCATTGTTGCTTGTTGAATAGTAGTTGAGGATGTATCACCTCTCTAGTCTCGAAGCTGAAAAACCTATTACATGGTGTTATTCAAAGTGACAAGAGACAGTTTTTATTTTGGCTTACATAGAACAACAAAAAGGGACTTTAACTGTTTTGTTACTATATTTCTAATGAAATATACTGCCTATAATTTTAAAATCATTATGAGAATAATCAAGAATTGGTTAACAGTAACATATTGATGTATCTGGTTGAAGGTGACACCATATGAGACTGTCTTATGGTTGAAGGTGACACCATATGTCTCTAATAACATTTTGTCCCCAGCTAATTTACAGCTATTCTATAACAATAACAACATTTTGACCCCAGCTAATTACAGCTAAACGATAACAAAAACAACATTTTGACCCCAGCTAATTACAGCTATTCTATAACAATAATAACATTTTGACCCCAGCTAATTACAGCTACTCTATAACAGTAACAATCAGTTCTTCAAAGTTTGTAACTCAGTTAAAATTTTGTGGGATTTTTTTTCCAGTTTCTTGAAACAATGTCTGAAAGAATCTTAAAAGGAATAGAAGAAGCTAGCAAAGATCTTCAACGAGAAAACCATGAACGTATTATACAAGAAGTAAGTTGTCATTCTATGATTTCTTTAAATAACTCAAATATTTTCCCCATGAAGTTTTCTCTCGGGAGTTTTACTATTTTGTACTTCATCATCACTGCCACTGCCACCATAGCAACAACAGCAGCAGAGGTATATTTTCAATGATTGAATGGATTAAAAAGGTTGTTATATTATGAGGCTTGACATTCCAGGTGACTGCATGTCGCTCAAATGTTCCATTCAGGCACGGTTTCTATGAGTGGTTGCCACTTCCTAATGCCAACCACTTTACAGCAAGTGTCATGTGCATTTTATTGTGGCACCAGCACTACCACTTTACAGGGTGGACTAGATGCATTTTATTGTGGCACCAACACTACCACTTTACTCATCCTTTTTGAGACAGTGTTATGCAGACAAATGCCCTCCTTAATGCCAACCCTTTTAGTCATGACAGTCAGGGATATGTTGTATTTATTCTAAACTGGATACACACAGCAATGTTAACTATACAAAAGAGTTATCTCTGTAATATTTTGTGCAATGTGTCTTAGTGATTTCAAAATTTGGTTAAATGATTTTTAGGAAATGTCTTAAATGAAATCTCAGATACAAATGCCTTAGTGTTGGAATGTGATAGTACTGACTACACAATAAAATGTGCTCAGCCCACACAGAAAAGTGGAAGTACTGGTGTCCTGATGAAATGGACTTGGCTCACTTTGTAAAAGTGGTAGTGCTGGTGACATGAAAAAAAGTACCCAATTGACTCTGCCAGATGGTAGTAGTGGTACCATAAGAAAACGAACCCAGTAGACACTGTGGAATGGTTGGTGTTAGGAAAGGTATCCAGCCATAGAAACCATGGAGTGTATCAGTCAGACATAGCCGCCTGACCTGCATGTCTAGCCACAGAATGTGACAATCCATCTAACCTATGCGAGTGTAGAAAATTGACACAAACAGTGATGATGATGATATTTTCTATGATGTGAATCTGTGACTCAACTTCAATTCTAATTTGTATCTTCTTAACATCTGTTGTTCTTGTAAAATACATGAACAGCACGATGATTCTTTTCTGTCTTCCTATATGTTATTGCATTTTCATATTTGTGTGTGTTTTTAATTGCTTATTCAAATCATTTTTGCTTCTCATCAAATGAAAACATTGATGTATTTTAGGGTCTCCTTCGACAAGTGCCTTTGGTGGGTTCCCTTCTGAATTGGTGGTCCCCGCCACCAAAAGAAGCACTCAAGGGAAGGACATTTGATTTAAGTTCAGGTAAATATTGTCTTTATTATGTGCATGCATGTTTATAAATAGAGACACTGACCTTAAGAAGTTAAACTTCAACACGGAGATGTGTCTAAAAGGGATCTCTCCACTCAATGAGGTCCCTCATCTCTCACCATATTTACTTTTAGTATCGTCGTCTACTTATTATTATTCTTTGCCCACTTGTTCCTGGGAAGATCGTAGCAGCAGAGTCCTGAAGCACACCTTCTATTGGGTCTTGACAGATGCAACTGCCTCCAATTGATCTGGCTGGATCCCCAAGTGAGACCAGCTGAGCTCATGGATGTTATCCAACCATCTTGCTCGGGGTCTACCCCTGGGTCTCCTGCCTCTTGGTTTCATCTGTTATATCTGTTCAGTGATTCTTTCTTGAGACATTCTACCCATGTGTTCATAATATCAGAGCTGTGATATTTCAATTTGGAGAAATAATGACTTTCCTTGGAGCAGCTCTCTGATCTCCAAGCTATGCACTCTATCGAGTAACATTACTCCAAAGACCCATTGGAGGAACCCCATTTTGGCCGCTTATGTTTGTGATTGTATTCTTTCAGTTACTTCTAGTGTCTTTTTAATATTGTTTGATGGGTCTTTTCTTGCATATTAAGTCACTAGTTATCACATTCCTATATCATCTCCTTTGTCAGTTTCAGTTTCTTTGTACCATTGCTTCCTTTACTGCCATTGTTGCCAGCAAAGGTATTGTAGTTTGAATACAACCATCAAACAATCTTGTCTTTCACTCCTAACGAGACTCCCATTGTTACCAGCAGAGGTAACAACTTACTGAATTTTTTCTACCTTGTTCTCACTCTGGCTACAACATTTTCACTATATCCACTTCCATTGCTAATAAGATATTCTAGCTAACAAAGCTTTCTACAGACCTGCCAACCTCTAAAAACCCAAATGGGGAGTACCATGAAAAAAAGTGGTGGCACAAAACGGAGAAATGAGGCAAAATGGGGATATTTTACATAATGAAAGCTATACCCATTTTCACAAGTGAAGACATCTCTCACCCACCCCAAAGTGGGTGGAAGATCTCCCTGTCGGACGGGGAGAGTTGACAGGTCTGTTTCTACCACTTTTAATGAATGTTCTAAGCATTTGAGGGAGTTTATGTCATGAGTAACTTTAATTTTTCTTATTCCTGTGCACCTGTCACATATGAAGTTTAGATGTGAATTATTTTAATTCACATATTGAAAATTACTTTACTACTTCAATATTTTGTTATATCATAATCGTTGTGCCACAGCTTACTGTATCATGATCTTGATTTTTCTCTTTGTCACAGGGCGGATAATTTCTACAGAAACAACATATAAATATCACATGCAGATTCAGGAAGACAGTGATAGCATTAAGAATCCATCACCATTACCGCCGCCACCTCTGGATATGAATCAGAAATCCGTGCAGTTACATGCGACAGCACAACATGTCGATAGCAGCCATGACACCACATTGGAAGATGGTGCTAATGATGACAATAATGAACAGTCTGTTAGTATTGATAAAAATATTAATGCTGTGCCAGCAACAGAGGAAGAGTTAGAAAATATTGTACAAACCGCTCCTCCAACTGATGCTGAGACTACAGAAGAAAGTACCAATGTAAATACTGTATCAGAACAAATCGCTACTGATGGGTGAGTTTTGTGAGAATGACAGGGTGAACATTTGTGTTCTCTTTGTTCCTTGATTGTTTATTGTTGAGGTCAGTTTAGTACAAAAAGATGACCATTGATGATGATGATGATGCCATTGACAATTTCTAATTTAGGAATAAGGTCAACAATTTTCGGGGAGAGGAAATTGATTATATTGATCACAGTACTTGACTGATACTTTAACCTGTTGACTGGCACATATATTTTACACAGCTACAGCTGCGTATACTTTACACAGCTACAGTTGCGTATACTTTACACAGCTACAGTTGCGTATACTTTACACAGCTACAGTTGCGTATACTTTACACAGCTACAGTTGCGTATACTTTACACAGCTACAGTTGTGTATACTTTACACAGCTACAGTTGCGTATACTTTACACAGCTACAGTTGCGTATACTTTACACAGCTACAGTTGTGTATACTTTACACAGCTACAGTTGCGTATACTTTACACAGCTACAGTTGCGTATACTTTACACAGCTACAGTTGTGTATACTTTACACAGCTACAGTTGCGTATACTTTACACAGCTACAGTTGTGTATACTTTACACAGCTACAGTTGCGTATACTTTACACAGCTACAGTTGCGTATACTTTACACAGCTACAGTTGCGTATACTTTACACAGCTACAGTTGCGTATACTTTACACAGTTACAGTTGCGTATACTTTACACAGCTACAGTTGTTTATACTTTACACAGCTAAAGTTGCGTATACTTTACACAGCTACAGTTGTGTATACTTTACACAGCTACAGTTGCGTATACTTTACACAGCTACAGTTGCGTATTCTTTACACAGCTACAGTTGTGTATACTTTACACAGCTACAGTTGCGTATACTTTACACAGCTACAGTTGTGTATACTTTACACAGCTACAGTTGCGTATACTTTACACAGCTACAGTTGCGTATACTTTACACAGCTACAGTTGTGTATACTTTACACAGCTACAGTTGCGTATACTTTACACAGTTACAGTTGCGTATACTTTACACAGCTACAGTTGTTTATACTTTACACAGCTAAAGTTGCGTATACTTTACACAGCTACAGTTGCGTATACTTTACACAGCTACAGTTGCGTATACTTTACACAGCTACAGTTGCGTATACTTTACACAGCTACAGTTGCGTATACTTTACACAGCTACAGTTGTGTATACTTTACACAGCTACAGTTGCGTATACTTTACACAGCTACAGTTGCGTATACTTTACACAGCTACAGTTGTGTATACTTTACACAGCTACAGTTGTTTATACTTTACACAGCTACAGTTGCGTATACTTTACACAGCTACAGTTGTGTATACTTTACACAGCTACAGTTGTGTATACTTTACACAGCTACAGTTGTGTATACTTTACACAGCTACAGTTGCGTATACTTTACACAGCTACAGTTGCGTATACTTTACACAGCTACAGTTGTGTATACTTTACACAGCTACAGTTGTGTATACTTTACACAGCTACAGTTGTGTATACTTTACACAGCTACAGTTGCGTATACTTTACACAGCTACAGTTGCGTATACTTTACACAGCTACAGTTGTGTATACTTTACACAGCTACAGTTGCTGAAGTTATGAACTGTTCGAAATGAGTTATATCGTCTGTGGCACTGAAATGCAAACATGTTAGGACGAGTTATCTCGTCTACAGCACTGAAGAGGTTAAAGTTGACCTTGGCAAAGCTTTGAACTCAGAATATAAAGAATGAGAACAAATACCACTAAGGCATTTTATCTGATGCTCTACCGATTCTGTCAATCTACTACCATTGATGAAATCATTACCGGCAGACATAATGTCATCTGATTCAACCCTTTCTTTCATTACCTTATTTCCAAAAAGACATTGCCTATGATTTTCAAATAATCAAGAATTTGGAAGATATTTAATAATATAGCTAACTTTCTCATTATTAACTGGTGTTTGGATCAGGACAAAGATTCTTGCATAAAATTATTAAAGGCTTTTAGATAAATATAAATATGTTAAAATGAACAACTTTGTATCATAAATCTGAGGCAGTTTGGTATTAAAAGAGTTAACACCACCACACTATCACCACCACTTAGCCTTTGGGTGCTTTCAGCAGAGTCCACTCTACTGTGGCCTTTGGGTCACTTCAGTGGAGTCCACACTGTTGTAAACATTTGGACCAGGTTTTCAGTTTTAGGATACTTTTTTTCCCATCCATCAATTCCCCATTCCCTAAAAAGGGTCATGAGCATTGCCTTTCTTACTGACCAAGTGATAAAATGTAAAAAGGTTGACAAAATGAAACTTAAGTAATTCAAACCAATGTTGTTATCAACTTATTTTGTTACCACAAAGCCCTGCGATGTCTTACAATAGATCACTTTCTTAGAATTATTTCAAACCTCATGATTTAACTCTTTAGCATTTAAACTGGCCATATCTGACCAGAATTCTCTTACCTCTTTCTGTTCAAACTGGCTATAACTGGCTGCTCATACTGACGTTAAGGTATAGTTCTCAAATAAATAATACCAAAATCTCATAGATTCAATGTGTGAGATAATTATGTAAGATAAAGCCTTTACCACAAAAATACAATAGTATATATAGAGTAATGTAAATGCTAAAGGGTTAACTGAAGTTTATGTCACAAAAACAATCAGTCATGTAAATATTCAAATATCTTTTGAAAACATTAATTGAGACCAAAGGAAAATAGTATTTAATGAAGAAATCATAATCTGCTATTAATTCTTGGTAGTATAGTGGTAAGTATCCCCACCTGTCATGTGGGAGACTGGGGTTCAATTCCCTGCCAGGAGGGATTATTTATTTGGCTATATGATCCAGTTTAAAATAGATACACCATACCCCTGCATGTTGTAAGAAGCAATTAAAAGGGTTGATGTCAGGAAGAGTATCTGACTGTAAAACATTGCCTCGAAAAGTCCCCTACCACCTATACCAGCATGGAAAAG
>CAXHJY010001288.1:90000-105000 GCA_964016885.1 Eledone cirrhosa
TTAACTGTATATACTATTGAACGAGGTGCCACATGATAGTCAATTTGACTGAAATCAGCAAAAGAATCATAGAAGAAATTGCTGAGGAATATCAGAAAGTTTTATTTGCTAATATATAATTAATCATCCTAACTGTGAGAAGGTGATGTCATATGGGATGACAAATGTCAACTTTATCTAACCTTCTGAAATGGCACCATGTTTCTCCCTTGCTGTCTACTGCCTGTTCGTGGATAAGATCTCTTTTACTAAGGGCAGATGGGAATTTTAACAAACAGCCCTCAACTCTCTTCATACCTGTGATGTTTTTAGTACAGGCATCAACAAGTAGGAGCCAATGACTCTCTACATATCATTGAAGGGGACAGCAGACTTTATCACCAGATGGAGTGATAATGATGATGTTGATGATAGTTTCACTTCATATAATTGTGAATAGAGTTTTGTTTTTAAGTATTTTTGAATATTGCTATATCTATATTTCTTTATTTGATTATAATCTCAGCAATAGTTAAGAAATTTGTCTGACATAAATATAATCTAAGTGACAGCACTTATAGTTACGACTGTTTTAAGACTGCCTGTTACTGTTCTAATCTATAGTTACGACTGTTTTAAGACTGTCTGTTACTGTTCTAATCTATAGTTACGACTGTTTTAAGACTGTCTGTTACTGTTCTAATCTATAGTTACGACTGTTTTAAGACTGCCTGTTACTGTTCTAATCTATAGTTACGACTGTTTTAAGACTGTCTGTTACTGTTCTAATCTATAGTTACGACTGTTTTAAGACTGCCTGTTACTGTTCTAATCTATAGTTACGACTGTTTTAAGACTGCCTGTTACTGTTCTAATCTATAGTTACGACTGTTTTAAGACTGCCTGTTACTGTTCTAATCTATAGTTACGACTGTTTTAAGACTGCCTGTTACTGTTCTAATCTATAGTTACGACTGTTTTAAGACTGCCTGTTACTGTTCTAATCTATAGTTATGACTGTTTTAAGACTGCCTGTTACTGTTCTAATCTATACTTACGACTGTTTTAAGACTGCCTGTTACTGTTCTAATCTATAGTTACGACTGTTTTAAGACTGCCTGTTACTGTTCTAATCTATAGTTATGACTGTTTTAAGACTGTCTGTTACTGTTCTAATCTATAGTTACGACTGTTTTAAGACTGCCTGTTACTGTTCTAATCTATAGTTACGACTGTTTTAAGACTGTCTGTTACTGTTCTAATCTATAGTTACGACTGTTTTAAGACTGCCTGTTACTGTTCTAATCTATAGTTACGACTGTTTTAAGACTGTCTGTTACTGTTCTAATCTATAGTTACGACTGTTTTAAGACTGCCTGTTACTGTTCTAATCTATAGTTACGACTGTTTTAAGACTGCCTGTTACTGTTCTAATCTATAGTTACGACTGTTTTAAGACTGCCTGTTACTGTTCTAATCTATAGTTACGACTGTTTTAAGACTGCCTGTTACTGTTCTAATCTATAGTTATGACTGTTTTAAGACTGCCTGTTACTGTTCTAATCTATAGTTACGACTGTTTTAAGACTGCCTGTTACTGTTCTAATCTATAGTTATGACTGTTTTAAGACTGCCTGTTACTGTTCTAATCTATAGTTACGACTGTTTTAAGACTGCCTGTTACTGTTCTAATCTATAGTTACGACTGTTTTAAGACTGCCTGTTACTGTTCTAATCTATAGTTACGACTGTTTTAAGACTGTCTGTTACTGTTCTAATCTATAGTTACGACTGTTTTAAGACTGCCTGTTACTGTTCTAATCTATAGTTACGACTGTTTTAAGACTGCCTGTTACTGTTCTAATCTATAGTTACGACTGTTTTAAGACTGCCTGTTACTGTTCTAATCTATAGTTATGACTGTTTTAAGACTGTCTGTTACTGTTCTAATCTATAGTTACGACTGTTTTAAGACTGTCTGTTACTGTTCTAATCTATAGTTACGACTGTTTTAAGACTGTCTGTTACTGTTCTAATCTATAGTTACGACTGTTTTAAGACTGTCTGTTACTGTTCTAATCTATAGTTACGACTGTTTTAAGACTGCCTGTTACTGTTCTAATCTATAGTTACGACTGTTTTAAGACTGCCTGTTACTGTTCTAATCTATAGTTACGACTGTTTTAAGACTGTCTGTTACTGTTCTAATCTATAGTTACGACTGTTTTAAGACTGTCTGTTACTGTTCTAATCTATAGTTATGACTGTTTTAAGACTGTCTGTTACTGTTCTAATCTATAGTTACGACTGTTTTAAGACTGCCTGTTACTGTTCTAATCTATAGTTACGACTGTTTTAAGACTGCCTGTTACTGTTCTAATCTATAGTTACGACTGTTTTAAGACTGCCTGTTACTGTTCTAATCTATAGTTACGACTGTTTTAAGACTGCCTGTTACTGTTCTAATCTATAGTTACGACTGTTTTAAGACTGTCTGTTACTGTTCTAATCTATAGTTACGACTGTTTTAAGACTGCCTGTTACTGTTCTAATCTATAGTTACGACTGTTTTAAGACTGCCTGTTACTGTTCTAATCTATAGTTACGACTGTTTTAAGACTGCCTGTTACTGTTCTAATCTATAGTTACGACTGTTTTAAGACTGTCTGTTACTGTTCTAATCTATAGTTACGACTGTTTTAAGACTGCCTGTTACTGTTCTAATCTATAGTTACGACTGTTTTAAGACTGCCTGTTACTGTTCTAATCTATAGTTACGACTGTTTTAAGACTGCCTGTTACTGTTCTAATCTATAGTTACGACTGTTTTAAGACTGCCTGTTACTGTTCTAATCTATAGTTACGACTGTTTTAAGACTGCCTGTTACTGTTCTAATCTATAGTTACGACTGTTTTAAGACTGCCTGTTACTGTTCTAATCTATAGTTACGACTGTTTTAAGACTGCCTGTTACTGTTCTAATCTATAGTTACGACTGTTTTAAGACTGCCTGTTACTGTTCTAATCTATAGTTACGACTGTTTTAAGACTGTCTGTTACTGTTCTAATCTATAGTTACGACTGTTTTAAGACTGCCTGTTACTGTTCTAATCTATAGTTACGACTGTTTTAAGACTGCCTGTTACTGTTCTAATCTATAGTTACGACTGTTTTAAGACTGCCTGTTACTGTTCTAATCTATAGTTACGACTGTTTTAAGACTGCCTGTTACTGTTCTAATCTATAGTTACGACTGTTTTAAGACTGCCTGTTACTGTTTACGACTGTTTTAAGACTGCCTGTTACTGTTCTAATCTATAGTTACGACTGTTTTAAGACTGCCTGTTACTGTTCTAATCTATAGTTACGACTGTTTTAAGACTGCCTGTTACTGTTCTAATCTATAGTTACGACTGTTTTAAGACTGCTGTTACTGTTCTAATCTATAGTTACGACTGTTTTAAGACTGCCTGTTACTGTTCTAATCTATAGTTACGACTGTTTTAAGACTGTCTGTTACTGTTCTAATCTATAGTTACGACTGTTTTAAGACTGTCTGTTACTGTTCTAATCTATAGTTACGACTGTTTTAAGACTGTCTGTTACTGTTCTAATCTATAGTTACGACTGTTTTAAGACTGCCTGTTACTGTTCTAATCTATAGTTACGACTGTTTTAAGACTGCCTGTTACTGTTCTAATCTATAGTTATGACTGTTTTAAGACTGTCTGTTACTGTTCTAATCTATAGTTACGACTGTTTTAAGACTGTCTGTTACTGTTCTAATCTATAGTTACGACTGTTTTAAGACTGCCTGTTACTGTTCTAATCTATAGTTACGACTGTTTTAAGACTGTCTGTTACTGTTCTAATCTATAGTTACGACTGTTTTAAGACTGCCTGTTACTGTTCTAATCTATAGTTACGACTGTTTTAAGACTGCCTGTTACTGTTCTAATCTATAGTTACGACTGTTTTAAGACTGTCTGTTACTGTTCTAATCTATAGTTACGACTGTTTTAAGACTGTCTGTTACTGTTCTAATCTATAGTTATGACTGTTTTAAGACTGTCTGTTACTGTTCTAATCTATAGTTACGACTGTTTTAAGACTGCCTGTTACTGTTCTAATCTATAGTTACGACTGTTTTAAGACTGCCTGTTACTGTTCTAATCTATAGTTACGACTGTTTAAGACTGTCTGTTACTGTTCTAATCTATAGTTATGACTGTTTTAAGACTGTCTGTTACTGTTCTAATCTATAGTTACGACTGTTTTAAGACTGCCTGTTACTGTTCTAATCTATAGTTACGACTGTTTTAAGACTGTCTGTTACTGTTCTAATCTATAGTTACGACTGTTTTAAGACTGCCTGTTACTGTTCTAATCTATAGTTACGACTGTTTTAAGACTGCCTGTTACTGTTCTAATCTATAGTTACGACTGTTTTAAGACTGTCTGTTACTGTTCTAATCTATAGTTACGACTGTTTTAAGACTGTCTGTTACTGTTCTAATCTATAGTTACGACTGTTTTAAGACTGCCTGTTACTGTTCTAATCTATAGTTACGACTGTTTTAAGACTGTCTGTTACTGTTCTAATCTATAGTTATGACTGTTTTAAGACTGTCTGTTACTGTTCTAATCTATAGTTACGACTGTTTTAAGACTGTCTGTTACTGTTCTAATCTATAGTTACGACTGTTTTAAGACTGCCTGTTACTGTTCTAATCTATAGTTACGACTGTTTTAAGACTGTCTGTTACTGTTCTAATCTATACGTTACGACTGTTTTAAGACTGCCTGTTACTGTTCTAATCTATAGTTACGACTGTTTTAAGACTGTCTGTTACTGTTCTAATCTATAGTTACGACTGTTTTAAGACTGTCTGTTACTGTTCTAATCTATAGTTACGACTGTTTTAAGACTGTCTGTTACTGTTCTAATCTATAGTTACGACTGTTTTAAGACTGCCTGTTACTGTTCTAATCTATAGTTACGACTGTTTTAAGACTGCCTGTTACTGTTCTAATCTATAGTTACGACTGTTTTAAGACTGTCTGTTACTGTTCTAATCTATAGTTACGACTGTTTTAAGACTGCCTGTTACTGTTCTAATCTATAGTTACGACTGTTTTAAGACTGTCTGTTACTGTTCTAATCTATAGTTACGACTGTTTTAAGACTGTCTGTTACTGTTCTAATCTATAGTTACGACTGTTTTAAGACTGCCTGTTACTGTTCTAATCTATAGTTACGACTGTTTTAAGACTGCCTGTTACTGTTCTAATCTATAGTTACGACTGTTTTAAGACTGTCTGTTACTGTTCTAATCTATAGTTACGACTGTTTTAAGACTGCCTGTTACTGTTCTAATCTATAGTTACGACTGTTTTAAGACTGCCTGTTACTGTTCTAATCTATACTTACGACTGTTTTAAGACTGCCTGTTACTGTTCTAATCTATAGTTACGACTGTTTTAAGACTGCCTGTTACTGTTCTAATCTATAGTTACGACTGTTTTAAGACTGTCTGTTACTGTTCTAATCTATAGTTACGACTGTTTTAAGACTGCCTGTTACTGTTCTAATCTATAGTTACGACTGTTTTAAGACTGCCTGTTACTGTTCTAATCTATAGTTACGACTGTTTTAAGACTGCCTGTTACTGTTCTAATCTATAGTTACGACTGTTTTAAGACTGTCTGTTACTGTTCTAATCTATACTTACGACTGTTTTAAGACTGCCTGTTACTGTTCTAATCTATAGTTACGACTGTTTTAAGACTGCCTGTTACTGTTCTAATCTATAGTTACGACTGTTTTAAGACTGTCTGTTACTGTTCTAATCTATAGTTACGACTGTTTTAAGACTGCCTGTTACTGTTCTAATCTATAGTTACGACTGTTTTAAGACTGCCTTTTACTGTTCTAATCTATAGTTACGACTGTTTTAAGACTGCCTGTTACTGTTCTAATCTATAGTTACGACTGTTTTAAGACTGTCTGTTACTGTTCTAATCTATAGTTACGACTGTTTTAAGACTGCCTGTTACTGTTCTAATCTATAGTTACGACTGTTTTAAGACTGCCTGTTACTGTTCTAATCTATAGTTACGACTGTTTTAAGACTGCCTGTTACTGTTCTAATCTATAGTTACGACTGTTTTAAGACTGTCTGTTACTGTTCTAATCTATAGTTACGACTGTTTTAAGACTGCCTGTTACTGTTCTAATCTATAGTTACGACTGTTTTAAGACTGCCTGTTACTGTTCTAATCTATAGTTACGACTGTTTTAAGACTGTCTGTTACTGTTCTAATCTATAGTTACGACTGTTTTAAGACTGTCCTGTTACTGTTCTAATCTATAGTTACGACTGTTTTAAGACTGCCTGTTACTGTTCTAATCTATAGTTACGACTGTTTTAAGACTGTCTGTTACTGTTCTAATCTATAGTTACGACTGTTTTAAGACTGTCTGTTACTGTTCTAATCTATAGTTACGACTGTTTTAAGACTGTCTGTTACTGTTCTAATCTATAGTTACGACTGTTTTAAGACTGTCTGTTACTGTTCTAATCTATAGTTACGACTGTTTTAAGACTGCCTGTTACTGTTCTAATCTATAGTTACGACTGTTTTAAGACTGTCCTGTTACTGTTCTAATCTATAGTTACGACTGTTTTAAGACTGTCTGTTACTGTTCTAATCTATAGTTACGACTGTTTTAAGACTGTCTGTTACTGTTCTAATCTATAGTTACGACTGTTTTAAGACTGCCTGTTACTGTTCTAATCTATAGTTATGACTGTTTTAAGACTGTCTGTTACTGTTCTAATCTATAGTTACGACTGTTTTAAGACTGTCTGTTACTGTTCTAATCTATAGTTACGACTGTTTTAAGACTGCCTGTTACTGTTCTAATCTATAGTTACGACTGTTTTAAGACTGCTCTGTTACTGTTCTAATCTATAGTTACGACTGTTTTAAGACTGTCTGTTACTGTTCTAATCTATAGTTACGACTGTTTTAAGACTGTCTGTTACTGTTCTAATCTATAGTTACGACTGTTTTAAGACTGTCTGTTACTGTTCTAATCTATAGTTACGACTGTTTTAAGACTGTCTGTTACTGTTCTAATCTATAGTTACGACTGTTTTAAGACTGTCTGTTACTGTTCTAATCTATAGTTACGACTGTTTTAAGACTGCCTGTTACTGTTCTAATCTATAGTTACGACTGTTTTAAGACTGTCTGTTACTGTTCTAATCTATAGTTACGACTGTTTTAAGACTGCCTGTTACTGTTCTAATCTATAGTTACGACTGTTTTAAGACTGTCTGTTACTGTTCTAATCTATAGTTACGACTGTTTTAAGACTGTCTGTTACTGTTCTAATCTATAGTTACGACTGTTTTAAGACTGTCTGTTACTGTTCTAATCTATAGTTACGACTGTTTTAAGACTGCCTGTTACTGTTCTAATCTATAGTTATGACTGTTTTAAGACTGTCTGTTACTGTTCTAATCTATAGTTACGACTGTTTTAAGACTGTCTGTTACTGTTCTAATCTATAGTTACGACTGTTTTAAGACTGTCTGTTACTGTTCTAATCTATAGTTACGACTGTTTTAAGACTGCCTGTTACTGTTCTAATCTATAGTTACGACTGTTTTAAGACTGTCCTGTTACTGTTCTAATCTATAGTTACGACTGTTTTAAGACTGTCTGTTACTGTTCTAATCTATAGTTACGACTGTTTTAAGACTGTCTGTTACTGTTCTAATCTATAGTTACGACTGTTTTAAGACTGTCTGTTACTGTTCTAATCTATAGTTACGACTGTTTTAAGACTGTCTGTTACTGTTCTAATCTATAGTTACGACTGTTTTAAGACTGTCTGTTACTGTTCTAATCTATAGTTACGACTGTTTTAAGACTGCCTGTTACTGTTCTAATCTATAGTTACGACTGTTTTAAGACTGTCTGTTACTGTTCTAATCTATAGTTACGACTGTTTTAAGACTGTCTGTTACTGTTCTAATCTATAGTTACGACTGTTTTAAGACTGTCTGTTACTGTTCTAATCTATAGTTACGACTGTTTTAAGACTGCCTGTTACTGTTCTAATCTATAGTTACGACTGTTTTAAGACTGTCTGTTACTGTTCTAATCTATAGTTACGACTGTTTTAAGACTGTCTGTTACTGTTCTAATCTATAGTTACGACTGTTTTAAGACTGTCTGTTACTGTTCTAATCTATAGTTACGACTGTTTTAAGACTGCCTGTTACTGTTCTAATCTATAGTTACGACTGTTTTAAGACTGCCTGTTACTGTTCTAATCTATAGTTACGACTGTTTAAGACTGCCTGTTACTGTTCTAATCTATAGTTACGACTGTTTTTAAGACTGTCTGTTACTGTTCTAATCTATAGTTACGACTGTTTTAAGACTGCTGTTACTGTTCTAATCTATAGTTACGACTGTTTTAAGACTGCCTGTTACTGTTCTAAATCTATAGTTATGACTGTTTTAAGACTGCCTGTTACTGTTCTAATCTATAGTTACGACTGTTAAGACTGCCTGTTACTGTTCTAATCTATAGTTATGACTGTTTTAAGACTGCCTGTTACTGTTCTAATCTATAGTTACGACTGTTTTAAGACTGCCTGTTACTGTTCTAATCTATAGTTATGACTGTTTTAAGACTGCCTGTTACTGTTCTAATCTATAGTTATGACTGTTTTAAGACTGCCTGTTACTGTTCTAATCTATAGTTACGACATTGTGCTAACATTTTCATAAAATGTTCAGTCTCTCAACTTAAGAATATAAGAATATTAAATATTATTTCTAATGTAAAGAGTTGCAGAGTTGGTTTAGCTGATAGAATATTAGAGTACTTGTTGGGAGGTAATTTTGTCACATGTCTATTATCAACCCATTTAACACTTGCTGCTGCAGTCTACTTAGATATTGTACCACATGAAACCACATTGACTGACAAGACAATCTTGGAAAAGTATAAAACACCATTACAGCTGTTTCATATTAAAAATTTACTCTAATACTGCACATTCTTATAATGATCTGCCACAGTACAGATAATATAAACATTTTAATTAAGAAACCCAGTTTTTAGATATTTTCTGATAAGTTTTTACATGATATTAAGAGTTAAATAGTTAACACCAGGACTATGCAGCTTACAACTCGATTGTCTAGTACTTTTCATTAGCTGCAGTGTTGAGCAAACATTTTTCTTTAAGGTCTGTATAATGTAACTGAAACAGTACTTCAATTTAGACTTGAAAACCCTGTAGGATTTTCATTGACAGGAGTTTACCAAGAACTTGTGTATCTTTTTGATATTTTTATCTTATCACATATGCCTCGAACATTCTTTCTGCAAAATATTGTTTTGAATCTTCATGTAAGATTCCTGACACTCTTGAAGTATTGTCATCAGTCTTTCATTATTTCTTCTGTAATTTATCACTCTCACTATTAATCACATTCTACCATTATATTGGCTAGTATTCACAACCTTAAATCCTCTTACCATCTTTGATTTTTTACGCCTTCTACCTTGTCAGTCTCCAAGGCAAAGATGTGCTTTAATATTCACAAGCCGTTGCTAGCAGGGAAAACAGATGTTAAATGATGATGATGATGCCTCTCTGGCTTTCATTAAAAAAAGAATCATTATTAGTGCAATGAGCATCAGACAAAATATCTTGTGGTATTAATTTCATCTGTTAATGTTTTAAGTTAAAATTCTGTCAAGGTTAGTATTGTCTTTCATTCTTCCAAGGACAATAAAATAAAGTGCCAGTCAAGTTCTGTGGTCATATATAATCAACTGTTCTCTCCTCCCTCAAATTTCTGGCCTTCACCCATCTTAGAAATAATTAAATTATTATTATTATTATCATTATTATTGTTCTTTGAGTCTCAGTCATTGATGTTATTTAACTGGAAAGTTTGTTGAAATGAATATCAAGCCGCTACCTGTAGCCTCAGATATTCAGGACGTATCGGAGGGTTCTTGCTGTTCCCAGCAAGCATGCCTTTTGAAGTGTTATTATTATTATTATTATTTCATCCTTACGGGGTCGATAAAATAAAGTACCAGTAATGCACTGGGTAATTGCTGGCCTTGTGCCTAATATAGAAACAATAATAATAATAATAACATGGTCTGTGTTCAAATCCCGCTGAGGTTAACTTTGCCTTTCATCCTTACGGGGTCAATAAAATAAAGTACCAGTAATGCACTGGGGTCGATTTAATCTACTTTCCTCTCCCCCCAAAATTACTGGCCTTGTGCCTATACTAGAAACCATTATTATTATTATTATGACAGTGGATTGGCAGTATCGGTAGAGCGTCGGACAACATGCTTCACAGCATAGAATTATATTCCTTTACATTCTGAGTTCAAATCCCGCTGAGGTTAGCTTTCCCTTCCATCCTTACTGGGTCGATAAAATAAAACACCAGCAACACACTGGGGTTGATTTCATCGACTTTCCCCTCCCTAAAATTTCTGGCCTTGTGCCTAAATCAGAAACCATTGAAGCGCAGGGTGGTTCAAGGATTGGTGGGGTACCTGAGTCACCCCTGGGTCGTCCACCCTCTATAGGGGAATTTATTTTATTTTATTTTGTTATATATTTATGCATAGTTTGTTTATTTTATATTTTTTATATCTTCATTGTTAAATTAGTCTTGCCATTGTGCACTTTTACTCGACCTCATTGTAAACCCCCACTGTCCCTGTCTTTGTATTGTCCCCTACATGTCGGCCCTTGTGGCGAATAAATGAAATCATTATTATTATTGTTAGCAAGGCTGTAGCTGACAGAATTAGTAGATCATGAATCTTATCATAGAAATAATTAAATAATTGTTATTATTATTATTAGCAAAGGCAGTGAATGACAGATTCAGTGGAGCATTGAACAAAGTTTCTTGAAATATTTAGTTGTGTTTCTTTACATACTGAGTTGAAATCCTTACCAGGTTAACTGTGAGACTTCCGGTTTGATAGAATAATTGTCTGTCTAGAACAGAGATAACTCTAATCAACTGAAAATGTGCGGCCATCTTGGAAAACATTATTATGGTTGTTTTATTGTTTGATACTTTTTTCTTACTAGAAGCCCCCCAAAGTGTGTGTATGTGTGTATATATGTGTGTGTGTATACATACATACACACACACATATATATATATATATATATATATATATATATATATACACACATATGTATATTCATATATATATACACATACATTCATATATATACATACACATATATATATATATATTTATATATATATTATAGATTATGATATATATATATACACACACGCACGCGCGCACGCGCGCACACATATATATATATATACACACATGCACACACACACACACATACATGCACACATATGTATATATAAATTAAAGATAGGCACAATATTACTTCATGGACAACCAATAGTTCTTCATAGACAGTCACTTATTGTGTAAGTTTCCTGTTTGAGTGAGAAACAATTGGTAGCCTATGGAATAATGCTGTGTATAAGATTACTAAATACTAGCTCTTCCACAAGTTGCAGACCACTTTCTTTACTTGGTCATTGCACACACACATATACATATAGAAATATATAGGTAACTAGCTGAAACCACTAAGCTTGCAGTAGGTCCTCTACTTTCACTAATATATATCATCATCATCATTTCATTTTACGTCCGCTTTTCCCTGCTTACAAGGGTGGGCCGGGAACTGATTCTGGCTTGATTTCTACAGCTGGATGCCCTTCCTAACACCAACCTCATTTACAGTGAGTGCTGGGTGCTTTTTTACCGTGGCACCTCCACGACTACTTTGCAGTGGAATGATAGGGACCCCATTCCCTATCATCTCATTTCTACAGCTGAGTAAACTGGAGCAATGTGAAATAAAGTGTCTTGCTCAAGGAAACAACACATCACCCGGTCTGAGAATTGAACTCACAACCTTTCGATTGCAAGGCCAATGCTCTAACCACTAAGCCATGTGCCTCCATATATGTGTGTGAATTCAAAATTGGGTGCACACAGGATGAAAACAATGGAAAGATGGACAATCCCATCTCCCCAGTTATATGTATGTATATATATGTATATATATATATATATATATATATATATATATATATATATATATATATATATCCCGGGTTCAATCGAGAGCAACCACAGTAAATAAGGTACTCAATACATAGCAGAGTATAAATATTTAATATAGAAATGGCTTCTATATATATATATATATGAGAGAGGGAGAGAGAGAAATGAATCTAGTATTTTGTTAAGTAATATTGGGTATGAAAGAAAAAGAGAACAAAAATATTTGAAATAAAACAAGGGGAAATATATATATGTATATATATATATATATGTGTGTATATATGCATGTGTATGTATATGTGTATATATATATATATATATATGTATATATGTATGTCTATGTATATATCTGTGTATATATATATGTATATCTGTGTATATATATATGTATATCTATATGTATATACATGAATATGTATATACATATATATATATATATATGTGTGTGTGTGTGTGTGTATATATATACATGTGTATATCTATATCTATACTATTATGTGTGTGTCTGTGTAACATATATAGAGAAACATATTTATGTTATTTAACAAAAATCTATCTGTAAAAATGTGATAGATACCACAGAAATATCTCTATGGTATCCATGGTATGAGACCAAGTTTTTATTTTTTTTTATTTTCTTTTACGTTACATTTTTTCCAATATCATTATTTTTTGGGGAATACCTTAATGTTTTTTGGGGTGTTCTTTTCAGTGGGGTAGGGTGGGATGTCTGGGTTG
The DNA here is from genome assembly GCA_964016885.1 of Eledone cirrhosa. Lineage (NCBI taxonomy): Eukaryota > Metazoa > Mollusca > Cephalopoda > Octopoda > Eledonidae > Eledone > Eledone cirrhosa. The sequence continues at coordinate 102,902 of CAXHJY010001288.1, forward strand.
GGTTAGTACCTGAATGGTAATATTAACAGGGAAAGGGAGGTAAGGCTGTTGTACTCTGTTTTTTTTTTGTTGTTGTTTTCTTTCTATGCTTAATTAACTTGATAGCCATCTGGTTGTTGTGTTTGGCCTGTTTATTTAATGACACACATACACACACATACACACACATGCAAAGGAAAAAAAGGACCCACCCCCAGCACATTGTGTTGTGTGTGTGTGTGTGACAGCTATTGAAGTGTTCTCTTGCTCTACTGACTCTACTACTATTACTGACATTACTACTACTATTACTGACACTACTACTACTACTACTACTGACACCTCTAACTCTTCTACTACTACTACTACTACTACTACTACTACTACTACTACTACTATTACTACTACTACTGTGTTTGTCACATACATTGATGTCTGTGTTTTTAAGATTTAGTGACATGTGGTCTAGCTAAATTCTCAAGGACTTTGCAAACAAACTTTTGCAGAATATAGAAAAAATGGCAATGTTTCTCTGTTTATATATTTATTTGTTTTGTTTCTCAATATTTCTTTGGCACAAGGAATAAACCTTTATTCACATTTCCAGAATTTAATAATTTATTTGGCCAAATCCAGGGCAGTGGGTCAGCAGACTTATTAGAGCATCTGATGAAATTGCTTTTCAGTATATTGTTATGACCAGTAATTCTAGTTTCAAATCCCACCAAGGTCAGCTTTGCCTCTCGTTCTAGGGTCGATAAAATAAAGTACTGGCTGGGGATTGGTAGTTAATATAACCGGCTTTCTCATCCCCTGAAAAAACTGTTGGCCTTGTGACAAAATTAGAAACCATTAAGAGCAGTGGATTGTCATTGGAGTCATTAGACCATGAGATAGAATTCTTTGCACTATTTCTTCTGGCTGCCTGGTAACTGAGTTCAAATCTCCATTAAGGTCTACTTTGCTTTTCATCCTTACAGGGTCAATAAAATAAGGCACTGGGGTTGATTTAATCGTCTTTCCCCTCTCCCCCAAAATTATTGGCCTTGTGACTAAATCAGAAACCATTCTTGGGCAGGTGGATTGGCAGCATTAGTAGGGCTTTGGACAACATACTTTGTGGCATTGTGTTATGGCTACATTGTGTCCAAATCCTGCCGAGAATAGCTTTGCCTTTCATCCTTACAGGGGTCGATAAAATAAAGTACCAGTTATGCACTGGGGTTAATTTAATCGACTTTCCCCTCCTCCCAAAATTATTGGTCCTGTGCCTAAATTAGAAACCATTATTATTTTTTTTTTATGGTTGTGGATTGGCAGAGTGTCAAACAAAATACCTTGTGGTATTTATTCCAGCTCTTTAAGTTCTGAATTCAAATGCTGCTGAGGTTAACCTTGCCTTTTATTCTCCAAGGGTTGATAGAATAAAGTACCAGTAATGCACTGGGGTCAATTTAATGAACTTTCCCCTCTCCCAAAATTGTTGGTCTAATGCCTAAATTAGAAACCATTATTATTATTGATATTTTGTAAGGGCCATGGATTGGTAGAATTGTTAGATCATAGGAGAAAATGCCTTCTGGTATTTGTCCCAGCTCTTTATGTACCAAGTTCTAATCCAGCTGAGCTCAACTTTGCCTTTCATCCTTCCAGCGATGATAAAATAAAGTATAAGTTAAGTACTGGAGTTGATGTAATTGATTTTCCCTTCCCTGCAAATTGTTGGCCTTGTGCCTAAATTAGAAACCATTATTAACATTGTGTAAGAAATGGTTGTCTTTGTTAAGAAAAGTGGCAAAGTCGGTAGATGAGAAAAAGAACAAAGCGGTAGATATGATTTCGGGTGGTATTTATTTCTGCCATTTTATATTCTTAGTTCAAATTCGACTCGAGTCAACTTTGCCATCTGTCAAGAGTCGATAAAACCAAGTAGTAGACCTGTACTTGAGTAGGTTTCATCAGCTACACTCCTCCTCCTCTTTGCAAATTCCTGGCCTTGTGTCAATAGAAGAAATCGTTATTTAAAATCACTTAAAGATTCAGTTAACATTTATTACATCGCAGTGGAACGTCTGTTATGAAATAGTGTCACTCTATTTATGGAATATAGGTCTTTTTTT
>CAXHJY010001288.1:110000-112500 GCA_964016885.1 Eledone cirrhosa
ACAGCCACGTTGGACAACATAGTGATGGCTATGATGGAATCCATGGAGGCTATGGGGTTGGAAATAGAAATTGAGGAAGGCTTGAGAATCCTGGAATTCTGTGACGTCAATAACCTAACTATCTGTAACACAAACTTCAAAAAACGTGAAAACCACTTGATCACCTATAGATCAGGGGAACACGCCAGCCAGATAGATTATATCCTTACTAGAAGACGGGACAAAGTGTCTGTTGTAAACACTAAATCCCGCCCCCCGTGAAGAATGCACCTCCCAACATAGCCTAGTAGTTAGTAACCTCACAGTCAGGAATAGACGTACTCGACGACAGAGGAGGCCTACCTTGAAGAGAAGAATACGGAAGTTGAAGGACCCCATAGCCTGTGACAAATTTAAAAGCTTATTACTTGATGCCTTTGACAATAAAGAAGAGCAATTAGAGACGTGCGATATAGAGGAACAGTGGCAATTCTTGAAAGTGAAACTGCTGAAAGCAATGGATGAAATCTGGGGCTGGAGCAGACCTATTGGCAGGAGGAGAGTAACTTGGTGGTGGAACAGTAAGGTAGAAGAGACAATCAAGGCCAAAAAGCAGGCTTGGAAAGTATGGCAGGATGGGGAAGTAGAGAGCACTATCAAGTGGCCAGGAGAAAAGCTAGGAGACAAGTGTACCTTGCAAAAAGGGAAGCAGAGGAAAGAAAGTTCAAGCATGTTCTACAACGTGAGGACCAAAAACGCGAGGTGTTCAGGATTGCTAGACAATGTGTCAAGGAAAACCGTGATATTGTCGGGGAGAAGTGTGTCCGTAATGATAACGGTGTACTTGCCCTCACTGATGCTGATAAAAAGATAGCCTGGAAGTGTCACTACGAGAGACTATTAAATGAGGAGAATAAGTGGGAAAAAGATAGTCCTGCCCCAAATCGATCCAATAGAAGGACCAGCGGTGCAAGTTAAAGGTAGTATAATAAGTAAGGCAATCAAAGATATGAAGACAGGCAAGGCAGCTGGGCCTTTGGAGATAGTTGCTGAGATGTTGAAGGCATCTGGAATGGTGGGACATACTATGGTCACCCGTATAGTTAACCAAGTAATACAGAATGGGGTCATACCAAAAAACTGGCGTAGCATCATCATCATTAACTGCTACAAGGGTAAAGGAGGTGCTCTAGATAGAGGAAACTGTAGAGGCATTAAGTTAGTTGACCAGGTCATGAAGGTCACAGAAAGAGTTATAGTGCAACTAATCAGAGAGCGAATTGATCTAGTTGAAATGCATTTTGGGTTTGTGTCAGGTAAAAGTACCACAGACGCTCTTTTCCTTGTACGACAAATACAAGAGAAGTACCTAGCTAAAAGTAAACCCCTCTACTTAGCTTTTGTAGACCTGGAAAAAGCCTTTGACAGAGTCCCCCGCTCCATTATCTGGTGGGCTCTTAGAAAACTAGGTGTAGATGAATGGCTTGTGAGAGCTATACAAGCTATGTATAATGAAACAGTCAGTAAGGTTAGAATTAACAATGAATATTGTGAAGAATTTAGTGTAAAAGTTGGTGTTCACCAAGGCTCTGTCCTTAGCCCCCTCCTATTTATTATTGTTCTTTAGGCTATAACAGAGGAGTTCAAGACCGGCTGCCCATGGGAACTCGTATACGCAGATGATCTAACGCTCATAGCTGAATCTATGGCTGAACTAGAAAAGAAATTCCAAACATGGAAGCATGGCCTAGAATCAAAAGGCCTTAAAGTTAACTTGTCTAAGACTAAAGTCCTAGTTTGTAGAAAGGAAAATAAGGCACAGGTACCCTCAGGGAAATGGCCTTGCTCAGTGTGTAGGAAAGGAGTAGGCAGAAATTCAATTTTATGTCCCAAATTCAAAGTATGGGTACATAAAAGATGTAGTGGGATCACAGGTAAACTATCTAAGAACGTAGACTTTATATGTGGCCAATGATCAGGTGCAATAGGTAGCAAGTGTCCACAGGATACTAGCCCCTTCTATTGCCCAGATGGTTCTATAGAAATAGTAGACACTTTCTGTTACCTGGGTTACAAAATCAGCAGTGGTGGAGGGTGTTCTGAAAGTACAGTAGCCAGAGTCAGAACTGGATGGAAAAAGTTCAGAGAGCTTATACCGCTGTTGGCCACAAAAGGTTTCTCTTTAAAAATGAAAGGTAGATTGTATGATGCTTGTATACGAACACCAATGCTACATGGCAGTGAGACATGGGCATTACGTGCAGAGGACCTGCGTAGACTGGAAAGGAACAAAGCATGCATGCTCTGTTGGATGTGTAATAGTAATATACGTGAACGGCAAAGCATAAATGAACTAAGTGAGAAATTAGGAATAAGAGGGATCAGATGCTGTTTACTTGAGAGAAGACTACGTTGGTATGGCCATGTGATGCACTTGAAAGACGACAGCTGTATAAAAAAAGTGCAGGGCGATCAAAATTGATGGTAGTTACGGAGCAGGTAGACCCAGAAAAACCTGGTA
>CAXHJY010001288.1:122500-178290 GCA_964016885.1 Eledone cirrhosa
TAAGAAGCTGAACATCATGATGACATTCAATCCATGTTAACATGGAAACAAGTGTGATGATCACTAACAACGAAGATATGGTATCTATAAATCTCTTAGAGATATTAGTAGCGTTAATATAATTGTTACATGTAATAACCTTAGCTCGCACGAAGCTGAAGTTTACAATTCTCTAAATCTACGATATATGAGTTTCTTTAGACTTGAGACAAACATCTCCATAAGATTTTCTACATAAGTTAGATGAAATGGCTTAAGTGGGAATAGATAATTGGCTTACTAAGTGTTTACTCGTAGTCTACTCAACAGTACCTGTTATCTTTTCTAATAGTCTCTCCCTCTCTTTCTCTCTACCCTCTCTCTCTCTCTCTCTCTCTCTCTCTCTCTCTCTCTCTCTCTCTCTATTTATATATATATATATGTAAAAGGTAAACAGAAATAATACAATCAATACAGTATATGGAAGGAATATATTAGGTTAACGCTTGAAATAGCAAGAAGAAGGTCTTAACGTTTCGGACACTAGTCCTTCATCTGAAGAAAGAATGAGAAATAAGATAGATTGAAGAGACGGGCGGGTTGGAATTGGGAAACATTTTTAGATAGAAAAGATTTTCCAGTTAGAGGTTGTGAATACTCCGTATTGTGGATAGTTTTAGCGTACGGCGTTGTTTGACTCAAACAATGCTCGCCAATAAAATCTGGCAGCTTAAAGATACAAACCAGGAATACGGGATTAGCTGGTCGAAACTGTCAGGGGCAAAGGCCTATAAAATGGAATGTCCCACTGCGGACTTTGCAATATGGAGTTGCTCCATATTTTAAAATATGACAAAATGCTGCTTAACAGCAAAATAAAACGGTCAATTTTCTGTAGGCATAAAGCAGCTATTAAATTCGCTAATTTAAAACCAACTTGATTCGACCCAACAATTCCATAATTCAAACTGAACCACCTGAGTCTATTATAATAACCCATTATTATTAACTGTCAATAAATCAACTAATCACTGAATCAACATCATAACCTCCTAACTTTTCTTTCTTTCACTCTCTTTCACTAAAGCTATTTCACCTCTTCCATTATATCCTATCGTGTTCTCTTCACTTCTAACATAACTTCAAATTTAATTTATTAATTTACCCTTTATTTTAGCACTGTACTATTTCTTCATAATATAATTTAACCAATACATATATGTATATATTTAGTATTTTCATGTTTATACCATCACATATTTATATTTTAACCACCAACACCACAACTATTTTCAACAATCATATTATGTTCACTTTTCTTCACACGCATATACATTTTTTTACTTATTTTTTATCATCTTCATTCTAACTTATTTATTATTATTTATTTATTATTTTTTCTTTTTCTTTATCTTTCTTTTTCTCTTTTCTTTTTTCTTCTTTTTTCTTTTTCTCATTCTCTTTTTCTTTTTTTCTTTTTCTTTCTTTATTACTGATGTTGTGATTTGAATTTTCCTAGTATATTACAAACGCCGTGTATAATTTTAATCAGTTTTTCCGATGATTTGATTAAGCACAACTTCAAATGATTAGCAATTTTTAGACAACTTAATCAATGAAACAATTGTTAATACTGTAAATAAAACCCTTTTGTACTATTGACCATGTTATTCTTCACTCTTTCAATATATATATATATATATATATATACAAAACGAATAAAAAAAGGTGAGTGAAGGTAAAGAAAAACGAACGAAACTCAGAACAGTCCCTTCACATCAGTCAACCGCTGGAGGTCCTCGCAGTTTCAGTTTATATATATGTATATATAAAGGAACGGGCGAAGGCATCAAGAACTTTATCCTTGTCCGTTCCCTTGTCGTTTTAATTTGGATTGACTCGAGAACGTAACCTTATTATGTAAGAAGCTGTCTGATGAGATCATGGCACTGGTTAGGCAGAATCACGTAGCCACTGTCGTCATTGAAATATGTATCAAGCTTATGTATAAACCTTAACATCTGAAACTACTTTGCATTTTCTTATCACCCCTCTCTCTCTCTCTATATATATATATACTTTATATATATATATATATATACTTAACAATCAAAGAGTGTTTAATAACATTTAATTACTAACGATCGTTTCATCCAAGCACAAGGCCGGAATCATCGGAGTATAAATCAAAAGTTAGAACACAGATAACTTTGTCAAAGAACATTCCTGGGATACAGCATATGGGAAGAAAGCAAACATAACAGATATTAACATTGATATAAGAGAGGAAAGCAAGAAGCTCATAAAAGCATGATCATATAAATATAATTAACAATAATCAGCAGCTAGAGGCATTAAAAAAACTTAAAAACAAGCTGGTATAAAGAAAAGAAAAAAGCTACTAAAAGGAATTTAAGCATAATGTAGGCATATCATATACTGACAAATTTACATACAACATAGGCATCATAACAGTCTATAAAAGCTAGTGCATGGATATAAACTTAAATATAAACTTAAATTTAAGAATGTAAAAATACATCTTCAAGGTACATTTTTACTATATTCATGGAAAATGGAGTTGAACTTTTTATTATGAATATAGTAAAAATGTACCTTGAAGATGTGCTTCTTGCTTATATCAATGTTAATATTGTGCTTGGATGAAACGATCGTTAGTAATTAAATGTTATTAAACACTCTTTGATTGTTATTTATAAAGAATTCCAGCTCTGCATTATATTTGTTATTTTACATCGAGCTACTCTCATACTGGCAATTGGATAATATTTATTATTTAATATTACCCCCACTTTATATATATATATATATATATATATATATAATGTGTGTGTGTGTGTGTGTGTGTGTGTGTGTGTGTGTGTGTGTGTGTGTGTGTATATATATTAGAGGCGTACATGGAATCATACACAATATGTTTATGTATAATAACATACATAAGTCTCACTATCGGTATTATAAGTTGTGATAATGTCAGCCGCCCCTGTAGCTGTGTGCGAACTAATGTTTCAGGATGTTTTCCATTTTCAGTGACTCATTCAGTGCTGAGGCAAAATAAGCTGTAACTAATATAGATTTTGATGTGTGAGTGTGTGAGTGAATGAATGTGGTGAGAGTGTGTGTGTATATGTGTGTATGTGTTTGTGTGTATGTGTGTGAGTGAATGCGTGTGAGTGTGTGTATGTGTGTGTGAGTATATGTGAGTGCATGTGTATATACATATGTGTGTGTGAGTACGTGTGAGAGAGTGAGTGTGTGTGTATGTGTGAATGAGTGTGTATGTGTATGTGTGAGGCCATCAACAGATTCTTTGATTTCTTCTGCCGAGAAATCTGGAATAAAACTTGAGAAAGAAAAAAAGCTAAAGAAATGAAATAAAGAAATATCATTTAAAAACAACAACAACACCAACAACACCACCACCAACAACACTAAAACCAACAACACCACCAACAACACCACCACCAACAACACCAAGACCACCAACAACACCACCACCACCACCAACACCAACAACCATACCACCACCAACAACAACACCACCACCAACAACACCAACAACAACATCACCACCAACAACACCACCACCAACAACACCACCAACAACAACACCACCAACACCACCACTACCACCAACAACACCACCACCACCAACACCACCAACAACACCAACAACAACATCACCACCAACAACACCACCACCAACAACACCACCAACAACAACACCACCAACACCACCACTACCACCAACAACACCACCACCACCAACACCACCAACAACACCACCACCAACAACAACACCACCACCAACACCACCACCACCAACACCACCACTACCACCAACAACACCACCACCAACAACACCACCAACACTACCACCAACAACAACACCACCACCACCAACAACACCACCAACACTACCACCAACAACAACACCACCACCACCAACACCACCACTACCAACAACAACATCACCACCAACAACACCAACAACAACACCACCACCACCACCACCACCACCACCAACAACACCACCAACAACAACAACAACTAAGTTTCAGTATTTTATCAGCAAAACTTGATTAGTTTAATTAATCATAGGATCAATAGCTGTTGATGAGAAATTGATGGATGTTAGTAAACCAATCGATTGCAATTTCTTGAAATGACATCAAAAATGGATGTTGTCAACTCATTCATCTCGTAGATCGATGCAAGCAATCAAATTCACATCGTCTGTCCATCGATTTATTCCAATAATCAATAACTGATAAGAGGTAATTAAATTTATTTTATTCATTTATTTATTTATTATTATTATTTTTTTAATACTTTGGTTCAAAATCGGTAAATTCAGACATTTCTTTGATAATATAAAGCTGGTTTAAAATCAATATTTAAAAAAAAAATGCCTCTTAATCAATATAGAGAGATTATCGAAAATAATAGCGTTTTGTTACAAAATGTTATTGTGTCATTTTTTTCCTGTTCCACTCCTCTCTGTTTCATCCATGTTGGTATTCACACAAGGTTATTCCATAGCTATCAATTCCAGTTTATAGAATAATGTTAAATAAACAAAGTTTAGGTTGAAAACGGATATTAATTTCAATAGAAGTCTGTCTTCATATATGAGATTTATTCATTAATCTACTGTAAATTATCGCCTATAGCTTCACTGTGTTAAATTTCTACTTATGTTTATCCACGGATAACATTTCTGAGAGTAATAATACATTTACAAATGTTTACATTGAAGAAAACAGATATGAAAACATATAAATACATAAAAAACAAGATCATTTGGTTTCTAACCATATTTACTCACTAAATTTTTACTTTAAATTCCAAATAGCACTACCGTAATTGTAAATAGAATGTATATACTACAGACTACGCAGCACCTCCTGATATGTCCCTTGTTGGAACACTCCTGCACAACATTGGACTTGGCAGAGTTTAATGAGAAGAACAGCAATTTGTTCAGCTGTGGCTGAATCACGTCACCAAGCTCTGTAACAGACACTCTTGTAGGCAGGATAAGAAGAACTCTCCTAATGTAAACTATTGTTCGTAGTTATCTTAATTCTAATAGCTGCTTGATTAATTTATTATGTTATGTAATTTAACTTTGACAAAATTAATTATTTATTTCGTGAAATTATCTCCCTTCTGTTTTGAGAGTCGTTAATAATTACTACTAATTTTTTTGTTATATTTTCTCCAGGGAAATATTAATTATGCTAACAGCTTTTGTGTACATTTATCTAAATTCACGCCATTCGCTCATTTTAGTTATTTCTCTTATTTTATTTTATTTTTTATTATGCAAATTACACTGACCAAAATTATTCTTAACTAAGTAAGCTATCGAATTGATTATCTGATTTTAGAAAAAAAAATGAATACACAGGAGGAATTTCGGGGCTAAAAAAATATTACCGAAAAGAAGTCTAAAAGTCGAATCGCAGTTTTGGCTTTATTTATCCGAACACTCGGGCATTCGTATAAAGACATCCGGGAAACAATAAGCTGACCATCGATCACATACGCCTGCAGAACCTTCCATACACGAGTCAGCCAGAGAATACCTTCCCTATTTAATATTTTTAACATCTTGGACCGAATTTCAACCTCCCCGAGGCCTTGCCACATTTGAGCTCTTTAATTGCTCTTGTGGCCTCAGCCTCCGTAGATCCGAAGATGCTTTTGTGACCGTGTTTAGAAGATCAGCAAAGTATTCTCTCCCTCTGCACATCTCTGAAGAGAGGAGAATCCCAGACGCTTATCTGATAATAAGTGTAGAGTAGGACTTTTGATTACGAAGTCGGTGGATGGTCTGCAAAAGAGGATTCGAAAGAAAGCAAATCTTGACAATTGGAACCTGGAACATCACAACCTTTACAAGTAAGGAGCAGGAACTAGTGGAGGAGGCTTGGTGAGGCGCCGGATGGCAAGAGGACCCCTTGTTTCAATCAAGAGGTCAAATATGCTATGTGAGCAAAGGAGGCCTACACAGTTTGGCCACGTACCTTCACTTGAATTAGACCGGTGATTATTCGTCTCTCTTAATGATATCTACACTAGTTTACATTTCTATATTTCCAATTTGTATTGCACCAGCTTTCCCAAAACAATCATAACCACATATCTCACAATAATATATAAAAACTAAACTGTAATTATTCCTAATTTAAGTACAAGGACAGCAATTTTGTGAGGAGGAGAAAGTCAATTATATCTACCCCAGTACATGACTGGTACTTTATTGCAACGATATCGAAACAATGAAAGGCAAAGTTAACTTCGATGGGATTTGAATTCAGAAAGTAAAGAGCCAGAACAAATACTGCGAAGCATTTGTCCGACGCTCTATCGACTCTGCCAACCCACCGCCCGTAAACTAATCTATAATGATATTTGTAATTTCTCGATCAGCTTACCGAAGTATGTAATGTTGGTATATTGGTATTACATAGGAAGCAATGTAAAGTAATAAATAATCGTTTCTACTTTTGGCACAAGACCAACAATTACCCCAGTGCGTTACTGGTACTTTATTTTATTGACCCCCGTAAGGATGAAAGGCAAAGTTAACCTCGACGCGATTTGAACTCAGAACGTAAAGGGCCATAACTTTATGCTGCAAAGCACGGCGTCTGACGCTCTACCGACACTGCCAATCCACCGCCATACATTCAACACTGAAGCACACACCGATACGATGGACTGGAAAAAAACGATGGTCTTCCGTCGGTTCCGACGATGAGTGTTCCAGTTGTTCGATTAACCGAACAGATTTTTCATGCAATTAACGTATAAGTGGTTGTACATTGCACATACATGGGAACCCATATCGTAATTCTCTGAGAGATGTAACATGACACAGTGTGACAAGGCTGTCTCTTTGAATTACATCTACAGTTCATCCGATGGGCTTCCAAACAGTTTCCCTCTACCCATGATACCACACCCTGAGATCGACTTCGAGACCCCATGTCTGCAATGCGAACCTCTTAACCATTCGGCCATCCCCCCCCCCACACACACACAATTAAATTAATTTTAATATCGATCAGATAAAATGTTATCTAATGAATCTCACTTCCCGTCTTTTTAAATCACGTAGAAACCACGCGAGAGTAACTCTTTCCATCCATGATGAGCGAAGTACGAGACGCTTTATAAATACTTATTAGACTCACAATCCTTAATGCATGAGATCATTACTCATTGCTTCATTTAAATTGGGAAATATATTTACTTCCAGATGAGTGACTGATATTGCTTTAAACATGGCCCGAAGCAGATTAAGCTATGAACTAATTTTTAGATTTGAAACTGATTAATTAATATTTCTATCAAGATTGGTTTATATGAAACACTAATTCGATTATTTCTATTACATGCTAGCTCCACAGTAACCGTATCTTGCACAAATGGAATAAGAAATAGCAAACTACTGTAAAACATTCCAGATAAATATTTAACTTCTTAAAACGAACGCACAGGTAAGCTCTTGATAATGAAGCTTGAGGTTCCAGGTTTGATTCTTGGTATTAAGGGCGGTGGATTGGCAGTATCGGTAGAGTCGGACATCATGCTTTGCAGCATAGAGTTACGGTCTTTTACGGTCTGAGTTCAAATCCCGCCAAGGTTAACTTTGCCTTTCATCCTTACGGGATCGATAAAATAGAGCACCAGTAATGCACTGGGGTCGATTTAATCGACTTTCCCTTCCCCCCAAATTACTGGCCTTGTGCCTATAGTAGAAATCATTCTTGGTATTAACCATTTCACCTGCTGCGACACGTTCTCCGCCTCCAACTTAGTCGCTTCGGCCACAAACTCCGGCATCGCAGCCCGCTCCGCAGAAGAACGTAAAATAAACAAACACCGGGGTTTGTCCGGCCGCTTCCTCTTGGCACCGGTCACCGTCGAGACTTTAGGCTTACTTGGACCCCGTACTGCCGAGCTCCTCCGCAAGATTGGAACATCGTCGGCCCGTCTGAGGAGGGAGCTCCATGAGGTTGGATGGCTGTTGCAGCGGGTGTCACTAGCCATCGTCCGGGGGGGATGCTTTTGCCGTCTTGTCAGCGGGGCGCAGCACTTCTGCTCCCTTGCCCTAGGCCCAAATCCCCCCCCCCCTCCTCCCCTTCACCTTCCCCTCTTTTCTACGACACCAGAGCTCTTGCCATTCCCTCTCCTTCCCTTCCCGTTCTTTTTCTTCTCTCTTTCTCTCTTTTATTTTCTATATTTTCCTATTCTTTCTTTCCTTTTGTTTCCCCTTTTTTATATTTTTTTTATTACTAAGACAAAATATTATTGAAGAGCGGCTCGTGAACATGAAACTCAATAAAAGAGGTTGGTTTTAATATTATTGATATGGACAGTGGATTGGCAATATCGGTGGAGCGTCAGACACCATGCTTTGCAGCATAGAGTTACGGCCCTTTACGTTATGAGCTCAAATTCGCCCTGAGGTTTGCTTTGCCTTTCATCCTTACGGGGTCGATAAAATAAAGTACCAGTAATGCACTAGGGTGAGTGAATTTGTGTTGTGTTTATATTTATATACTTATAAATGTATACATATTCACCTCAGGCATTTTTCGAGTCCTTGAAGAGTCCCATCGAACCCCAAAGGTTTATTTCGACCACTTTCGAGACCCCTGTCCTAGAATGATGTCCTAACAAGAACAAGTGGTCTCTTACTCCCGGTAGGCTAACTGCGTGCTCAAGCACAAACCCGAGTATTTCTATGTCTTCGCGCATACACACACACACACACACACACACACACACATATATATATATATATATATATATATATATATATATATATATATATATATATATATATGGGCTAAAAAGTTATCGTTATAGGTAATCCAGTTAGAGTACTCCGCGTCGTGGATAGTTTTAATGTACGGCTTTGTTTGACTCAACAAGATGTTTCCATAGTTATACAGCAAGTTCGCGGTAATTTCTATGCAGGTTATAGTTGGAGTAATAATAGTTAAAGAAAGAAGAGTAACATGGTTGGCTGTTCAATAAGGGCTTTATTTAAAGTACTGACAATTGTTTCGTTGATCAGGTGTGTCTAGAGTTCGCTAATCGCTTGAGGTTGCGTCAATCGATCTCCAATACATTGTTTACAACTGGTCAATACATCAGAGCACATAGATATGAAAATAGACACTCGAGGCAAGACTTATATAGAAAAGTAGCGTAACACCAAAACAATAACATCAATAATAAAATAGCGTATAATTAAAACAATAACATCAGTAGTAAAACATATATGGTAAATAGATAGAGAAGTTACAGATGTAAAAAAGTGAAAAAAAAAATAATAATAAGAAGAAAATGAGGAAATGGGGAATACAAAGAAATAAAAGAGTGATAGAGTGTACGTAGAATTAGATTTTAGTAGTTTTTGAGGAAGTGTTTTTTGGTGTTAACATGAGAAACCAGATTTGAGATGTAGATAAATTTGTGTGGAGGGTGCGATAAAAGAAAAGACAATAAATTAGAGATTAATTGATGTATACTTGTATGGTATTTATGTGCTGACAGGGCGTTTGATAAACGCTTGTAGATGTTTTGCTGATTGTTCTATCTTAATGAGGTTGATGGAGAGACGGTGGAAGTGTACAGAGATTTATGGTCCAGTGATCATTTGGCAATTTGATAGCTAATAGTGGTGCGATAGTGAGTATTCTATATGTTAAAATCTAGGTGGTTCAGTACTAATTCTGGGATTACTGGTTCAAATCATGGTGGTTTGAAGTTCGTAAATCTAGTAGCTATTTTATGCCTACAGAAAATGGATCTTTCTATTTTGCTGTTAAGCAGCATCCTATCGTACCTTAAAATATGTAGCAGTTCTAAATTACAGAGCTCGCAATGGGACATACCGTTGCTGTAGGCTTTTGCTGTCGATAATTTCGACCAGCTAATCTTATATTCTAGGTTTTTGTCCTTAAGCTGCCAGATTTTATTGGCGAGCGTTGTAGAGTTCTCCAGTGCGCGGTTCCTCATGGAGTATCTGTGGACGTACCACCTTTTCTTAAACTCCCCAGTTGTGGAACCTATGTAGTGCCAAGTAGAGTTGCCTGAATTCACAGTACACAGGTATACCATGCTTGAATCCAGGCATCTATTCCGTAGTGGCCACTTATCCGGTAAGTGGCAATTACAATTTGAGGTTTTATTTTGTGCAGGTTTGTCGTTGCGGTTTTGTAAGTTGTTGTGGGTGGGTTTTGATTTAGGCCTATTAATATTTTGTTGTGATCCGTTCTGATGCATTTGTGATTGTGATGTTGTTATGTATTTGTGTTTTGTATTTGGTGCTATGGTGCGCGTTGGTAGGTTAATTTCTTTAGAGATATTTTTGTGGTTGATCTTACGTATCTGCGATTCTATGTTGGCTGCAGTAGAGTAGGAAAGTTTTATAGTTTTTCTATTGAAGATTTTATGGTATTTGTGTAGTGTAGGGAAGTGTTTATCTATTAGTTTAAAGAATGTAGAAGGTAATTTCTTTCTCTTTCTCTGGTTGTTCTATAGTTTTGGGGGTTCCTATTATTAGTGTTCTGTTCGGTTATTTTTGTTATTATTTTCTAATTCTATGTTTAGTCCTATGCTTGTTATTTCTGTATGAGGGGATAGTTTTGATGTCATTAAGTTTGTTGTTGTTGTCTCTGTCTAGTATGTATTGTAGCTTCTCCTTATGTCCAGCCTTATGTAAAGCTATACTATAATAGTTTGCGTGTTCGTTAAACATTTCTAAGTTCGGAGATAGGCGGGATATTCTGAGGGATATACTATGTGCTATGGAGTTAATTATGGATCGGGGGTGGTTTGAGTTGTAACTAATGTAGGCTAGATTTTCGTTATTCTTATGGAAGGGCTCTATTAATCCTGTGTTTAGGTTGAGAGTTACAGCTAAGAAATTTGCTTTTTCTAGAGTTAAGTTTGAAAGTGATACCTAGGCCTAGTTTTTTGAAGAATATTCTAATGTTTTTTCGTAATCTTTCCATGTTCTGATTATTTAAGTTTTTGGCTATAAGGAGCGTATCGTCTCTATAAATTCCTCCTTGGAAGTTATTGAATTCCTTATGTAAGTTGTGCGCTATATATATTCCCACCACGTCCGTTATTTGCGCTGAGTCGTTAGATCCCATTGTGATATCGAAGCTATTCTGTCTGTCTTTTCGTTCCCAGTAGTTATTTTCGAATTTAATGATAGTTCTAGCAGCTAGTATTATTTTAATTTCGTCTGAGGTAAGGTCCGAATTATTCTGGGCAAAGGTTAGCGCTTAACCCAGGGTGACTGGGGAAATGGATGAGTAGTAGTCATTAATGTCGAATTGTATGAAGTTATAAGTTTCCCTATTGCTTATTTTGTTGAACCAGTCTATTGCTTCGTTAGTGTTACCCCATAGCTTAATTACTAGTTTGTCCTTAATTTGTGCGATTACTCTATCTAGAATATACTTGCTAATTCTACCGATATCCGACTTAGATGGGCATATTAATCTAATTGTGGGGTCTGTTTCAAAATTATTTTTGTGATCCTTTAGGTTAAATGTGGGGTTACAAGGGGTTAGAGGCTCGGTTCTATCGGATATTTTCAGTTTTTTTTAACTATGCTCAGTCCTTCCTTATTAATGCTAGTGAGTGCAGATTCAGTTGTTTTTTTTTTTTTGTATTTTCTCTATCTATTTACCATACATGTTTTACTATTTATGTTATTGTTTTAATTATACGTTATTTTATTATTGATGTTATTGTTTTGGTGTTACCCTACTTTTCTATATAGGTCTTGCCTCGAGTGAACTATTTTCATATCTATGTGCTTTGATGTGTTGACCAGTGGTAAACAATGTATTGGAGATCGATTGACGCAACCTCAAGCGATTAGCGAACTCTAGATACACATGATCAACGAAACAGTTGTCAGTACTTTAAATAAAGCCCTTATTGTACAGCCAACCATGTTACTCTTCTTTCTTTAACTATATATATATATATATATATATATATATATATATATATATATATATATATATATATATATATACATATATATATATATGTGTGTGTGTGTGTGTGTGGTGTTCGGGAGGAAGAGTAGCAGTCATGACCCCTCTTTAGGGCTTCAGTGACAAGTGGAAGGAAGAGTGGCGGCTGACCCTTTTTAGAGCTTCAGTGACAAGTGGAAGGAAGAGTGGCAGCTGGCCCATTTTAGGGCTTCAGTGACAAGTGAAAGGAAGAGTGGCGGCTGACCCTTTTTAGGGAATCAGTGACTAGTGGGAGGAAGAGTGGCAGCTGACCCTTTTTAGGGATTCAGTGACTAGTGGAAGGAAGAGTGGTGGCCGGCGCTTTGTATGGCTTCGGTAACTAAAGGAAGTAAGAATGGTGGCTGACCCATTTTAGGGCTTCGGTGCTGGTGGGAGAAAGGAAGGAGGTTATCTTCAGATCAGAGACTGCCTGAATGCCCCCAAGCTAGTGGATTCTTCTAAAGCAGCGATTCCCAAACTTTTCTTTTCCAAATACCTTTTTTATTTAAAGGAATTTTCCCACGGACTTTCTTCATCCCAGTGCTACAATCACTCCCATTCCAGATTATCTATGCTGTGATAATAGCAACCAAAAGAAAGACGTGTTTATACTTAGAGAAGAATGGATACCCAATAGTGTGTGTATGTATAATATGTTTATAACTACCAAAAGAGAGACGTGTTTATACTTAGAGAAATGGATACCCAATAGTGTGTGTATGTATAATATGTTTATAACTACCAAAAGAGAGACGTGTTTATACTTAGAGAAGAATGGATACCCAATAGTGTGTGTGTGAAAAATATGTTTATAATAAAGAAACTGAAAAAATGAATTTAACTTGCGCAATTCCAGAATTTCTTCTCCAAGCCTCAGGTTGAGAATAGCTGCTCAGAAAGGAGCCCAATTACTGGACAGTCGTGTGTAACTTGGTGTCAGACAATCACTCCCCCCGCCCCGCCGCCGCCTCTGCCACCGCCACCACCTCAACTACCACTACCAACAACAACAACCATCAACACCACCATCACCACCACCACCACCACCACCAACAACAACAACAACCACTACCACCACCAACAACACCACCACCACCACCATAACCACCTCCACCACCACCAACAACACCACCACCACCATCACAACCTCCACCATCACTACTACCACCACCACCAACAACAACACCACTACCACCAACAGCAACAACAACAGTTGTGATCATGTCAAACCCAAACAGAGTAAAATTATCTGAGAAGGTGTTAATGGTACATTGCAATTTACCGTGATATAATTTTACGTTTCGTCACGTCACATTTTGAAAACCGTTCCGTTATTTTGTAAATTTAATCATTATGTTAGCGACATTAATTATGGTTGTCAGTTATTGAAAACTATGAACTAGTAAAACGTGGTAAACTGTCTGATTCGATTAACTTAATGAAACCTTTCGTAAGATTCATTTGTGAGATTCTTACTAACGAATCTAACCGACCAGATGCTGTACTAATATAGTCTGATTTTATAAAGGAGGGAAAGTACTTAGATTGTAATGCTTAGTGTTAACGAAACTAAAACATTAAAATACTTAGCTATCACATCTAGAAAATCGATAAAGACAAACAAGAAAATATTTAAATACAGAAAGAATTTGTAGATTCATTTAAAATATATATATATATATATATATATAAATACATAAACGGAGAAAGCTAATAGCGATACTCCGGCCAAATTCCAACTCACTCAACAAACATTAGGAAATATCTGAGTATATTCCTAATTAAATATTCGGGGTGCTAACTATATTGTATTGTGTGGAGAATTGGCTGTATCATTTCATATGAGATATATCAAATATATCACTTCCCAGACGTCTCGTTTCATTATAAGATTTCTACAAGTTGGGTGAAATTATACCAAATTATGTAGAAGCTTGTATAAGATCAACAGATACTTATACAAGTGGGCTCTTATAATTCTTCAGTGGGTGCCCAATAATATTAATATTGATAACCAAATCAACATCAATATTTAGCTATAATCACCATCAGTGCTTGAGGTAGCTACTAGGTTGTTAGTCCAGCAGTTCTAAAGAAAATCTCACACTGTCCCGAAAGTGGGAGGAAGGAGGCTACCGCCAAAAAACCATTCAACGCGTCACCATGACTCGAACACACCGCCTTACGATCGTACGCCCAACATCCTTACCATTAAGCAAGGCGCCTTCATACAAATTCCTCACAGAAAAAAATCTGTATAGTATGGCTATAAGTTCTTTGTGGAAGTAATAGTTAAAGTTTTTTTAAAGTTAACTTTAAAAAAAACTGTAACTATTACTTCCGCAAAGAACTTATAGCCATACTATACAGCTTTTTTTTTTCTGTGAGGAATTTGTATGAAGGTGCCTTGCTGAATTTTATTTTCCACTAATTTAAATAATTTTTAATTTTGCTTGCCATCTAATATTTCTAATATCACCAAAGTTTAATAACATTTCTCCCCCAAAGATATTTACTATATCAATTTGAAATATCTCCAAAATAAAATGGCGTATACTTCATTTAAAATGAAGATAATTAAATATTTTCATAAGTGATCATACAGAATATATGTGGTTATGTGTCCAATTTTATGTCTCAATATCTCTACCTCTAATAATTGTTTCTACCTTTGACACAAGGCTAGAAATTACCTCAGTGCATTACTGGTACTTTATTTTATCGACCCCGTAAGGATGAAAGCAAAGTTAACCTCGGCGGGATTTGAACTCAGATCATGAAGGGCAATAACTCTATGCTGCAAAGCATGGCGTCCGACCCTCTACCGATACTGCCAATACACCGCCCTACTCTACACCTAATAATACGATCACAGATGGAGTGGGGGCAGCGTGCTTTAGTTTGTGGGAACCCATATGTAGGGCGTCTTGTGCTTCCAGTGGACAGAATGGGGGGGGGGGTTGATTCGGAGGATGGCGAGGGAGACGCGTTGACATAGCCATTTCAACTGACGAGTCTCGCTCCTGCGGTTGGCCAACTCTGCGTCAATAGCAGTGAGTAGGTAGGTGATCCGGGGACCAAGAACGCTGAACGATTCCATCCACTGCTAGAGGTAAACTTCAAAGATACTCAGATGTTTTCACTTGTATTTTCAATATTTACTAATGTAATATAATTGTTTCTACTTTAGGCACAAGGCCAGCAGTAATATAATATAATATAATATAATATAATATAATATAATATAATATAATATATGATATGATATGATATGATATGATATGATATGATATGATATGATATGATATGATATAGTATAATATAATATAGTATATAATATAATATAATTGTTTCTACTTTTGGCACAAGGCCAGCAATTACCCAGTACATTACTGGTACTTTATTTTATCGACCCCGTAAGGATGAAAGGCAAAGTTAACCTCGGCGGGATTTGAACTCAGACCATAAAGCGCCATAACTCTTTGCTGCAAAGCATGGCGTCCGATATTCTACCGATACTGCCAATCCACCGCCCTAATATAATATAATACTAGCAGAATGGCCCGGCGTTACTCGGGATTCTAAACATAGATTGGCATGTTCACCCTCATTTCTGAAACAGTACAGAGAAGTACGGAATGTCTCGGCCTCGGGATGGTGTCTACATTTTGTGCTTATAAAAAAAATTCGTCGTAGATTACCAGGGTTTTTTTGCGTGCGAAGAAAATCAATACTTTATCGCGAAATAAATACTTTTGTTTATATGGCATTTATTTTAAAATGAGTTTCATAGTGATGTCTGTTTTTCAGACCAGATACAGTTTTAGTGAAGACTAGCAGAATGGCCCGGCGTTGCTCGGGATTTGGTCTAGGGTTCTTATATATTTAATATATATTTATCCTATCCTTATCGAGCCTCGTGAAATAAATACGTTTGTTTATATTTTGTTATTGTGTATGCAAAAATATCTGTACACGAATATATAATTATATATATATATATATATATATATATATATATATGTATATATATATATATATATATATATATATATATATATATATATATATATATAAACAGTACAGAGAAGTACGGAATACCTCGGCCCCGGGATGGTGTCTACATTTTGTGATTATAAAAAAAATTCGTCGTAGATTACCAGGGTTTTTTTCTCATGCGAAGAAAATCAATTTTATCGCGAAATAAATACTTTTGTTTATATTTTGTTATTGTGTATGCAAAAATATCTGTACACAAATATATCCAGAAGCCGGACATTTTTTATGTAGGTGGACGGTACCTGATTTAGGAGCCGCAGAAACCCAAATGCTGGATTTTACCATCTTTCCAGGGGGTCCGGGTAAATTTTTCAATCATATATATTTTTATATTTGTTTGACCCGAATTACTTGATCGTATTTTTGGCTGTGCGAATGATTGTTTAAGCATCGTCTCAGTGTGTTGGTATTAAACGTTAGTTATAGCTCTGCTTCATTCGAACCATTGAGCACTTTGCCGCACATTTCGAAGATTGTTTTTCGTTATTTCGTGGGCCGAAGTTCCGATTCTCGATAATTATATATATATATATATATATATATATAGAAGTGGTTACACAACAGTTAGTTCACCATACCGAGAACAATTGTTTCACCTTCGCGGATCTTCAGCTCGGGATGTGTATGGTTATAGGAACAGGAAGGACAACCGTGCTCTAGGAAACGAAGGAGCGAAAGCTGTTAGCTGGGCCCGAGTGGCGGAGACAAAAAGTGGCAACAAGTTCACGATCCGGTCTTTGAAAGACAAAACGGACGCGTGCTACTTGACCCCAAGCAAATGTGCGCGGCCTTTCAGCGGCACTTTGCGCGACTGTTTGAGCAGAACGACAGTGAGCCGAACGGGGCAATGGACTTTAGTTCATACCTCGACGGCCTGCCGCGTCTCTAGAACACGAACGCCGAGTTCTGCGAAAGACCGATCACGGCCACTGAGATACGGGACACTCTGGGCCGCTGCGGTAAACGCAAGTCACCCGGTCTAGATGGGCTACCCTACGAATTTTACATAGGCATGCCGGACTTGTTCTCTGGCGTCCTCGAAGCCGTCTACTGCAATTGGCAGCAGAACGGGAGAATTCCCAGTTCTGCAGGTAAGGGCGTAGTAACGCTGAAGAGGTGTTGGAAAAGTTTCGGCTGAGTAATTTACGGGATACCATCACTGTACGACAGTGGATGATACTTGGCCACGAATTACACATGCCCAGGAAGAGAGGGCCTCCTTCGAATGGAAACCTGAACGGTGATGGTGGTGGTAGGGCACATAACAGGCAAGGCAGACCCAGCAAGATCTGGTTCAGGTCTGTGAAGAAAGACCTGTTAGAGACCTGTTAGACACGGGCTTTGCCTGACTGTGGAATGGAGACCTCTTGTCGCCTAATGTTCCATATGAAGCAAAAGGAACTAAAGAAGAAGACTATAAGTTTTCCAGTCTCGCTAAGCTTCTCCAACTAACTTTGTCACAATGATGTATAAATTTAAGATTTATGACGTCATCTAACTTTCTCGAATTCATTTTCGATGTTTATATATTAGAAGGCAGATGGTGTCCTAATGGCGTCTGTCGAGAAAACCAGAGATGAAAGAGAGGAAACAAGCTCATCAAAGAAATCATCAATGCGTAAGTAACATTATCTGCTTATCTATCTATCTATCTATTTTCTTGTACGCCCTTGTGGCTAATAAAGAAATATATCTTATCTCTCTGTCTGTCTGTCTGTTTGTTTATCTGTCTATCTATCTATCTATCTTGGAGAAAGTCCAGGATCCACAACAGGCAGCAACTAACCCCCATCTTCGACGACTTTGAGATCTACGCATCTCTCTGTCAGCCAGGAGGTGGAGGTGGAGTGGCTGTCATGTTTCGGAAGAACCTGGACGTCGGAGTACAGCAAGTACACTTGGACCCGGAGGGTAGACTGGTAGTCCTAGACGTGAACAGTATCGGAGGTGGAGCCTTCAGACTGGTGGCCGTTAATGCCCCAACCGGGCAATCACAATCGCGGCCAGACTTCTTTAAGCGTCTAGAGTCTTTTCTGGGAACATCTCGCTCCTTGCTTTTAGTGGGGGACTGGAATGGTATCCTAGATGCACGATGGGACTATGTGGGAGCATGTCCCAGTAGAGCGGGGTGCAACAGCCTCAAAACTTTAATCGGCCAATTCCAACTGGCCGATAGGTATCGACTGGATTTCCCGACTGCACCACAGTGGACGTGGGCAAACCGCAGTGGGACATCTAGATCGTATTTAGATAGGTTCTTCATTAGAGAAAGGGACCAGGAGATGTTAAGCTGTCCACGAATGCACATGGTTGCCTATTCAGATCACAAGTTAGTCGTCTGCTTAGCCAACCGTGATAGAATACATAGACAGGGTCCCGGATACTGGAAGCTGAACGTGTCGTTGCCGGCACGTAAAGCTTACAGTGAACGGATAAGTAGACTAGTCAAGCAACAGTTAACGGGAGCCATCGTCAACAATAGATGGTGGTACTCTCTCAAGAAAGCAATTAGAATAGAATCGATAGGGTATAGCAGAGAGTTAGCCTTAGAGAAAAACAGAATAGAAAGAGAACTAGTAGCCAAGGTAGAGGAAGCACTTAGAAGTGGCAACGCGGGTAGAGTGTTAGCGTCGAGAACGGCACTGGACCAGTTCTTCGATGCGAAACACGAAGGCTGCGTGGTCAGAAGCAAAACACGTGCTCTAGGAAACGAAGGAGCGAAAGCTGTTAGCTGGGCCCGAGTGGCGGAGGCAAAAAGTGGCAACAAGTTCACGATTCGGTCTTTGAAAGACCAAAACGGACGCGTGCTACTTGACCCCAAGCAAATGTGCGCGGCCTTTCAGCGGCACTTTGCGCGACTGTTTGAGCAGAACGACGGTGAGCCGAACGGGGCAATGGACTTTAGTTCATACCTCGACGGCCTGCCGTGTCTCTGAACACGGACGCCGAGTTCTGCGAAAGACCGATCACGGCCACTGAGATACGGGACGCTCTGGGCCGCTGCGGGAAACGCAAGTCATCCGGTCTAGATGGTCTACCCTACGAATTTTACATAGGCATGCCGGACTTGTTCTCTGGCATCCTCGAAGCCGTCTACTGCAATTGGCAGCAGAACGGGAGAATTCCCAGTTCTGCAGGCAAGGGCGTAGTAACGCTGATCAGGAAAAACGAGAACAAGGGGGACGAAATTAACAACTTCAGGCCCATAACTCTGCTCAACACAGAGTTAAAGATATTGGCCAAGGTGCTAGTGACGAGGTTGGCGCTTGTCGTCGAGAGCCTAGTAGGGAAAGCGCAAACGTGTGCAATCCCGACCAGGTCCATACACGACAACCTCCACTTCATGCTATACATCATAGAGAGGGTGGGTAGTAAACCCGGCTTCGGTGGGGCTCTGATCAACTTGGATCAGTCTAAGGCATTCGATAGGGTCGACCATCGATACTTGGAAGCGGTTCTCAAGGCGGCCGGTTTCGGTCCCGTGTTCAGAGGATGGATCGAGGCGATGCACACCAGCATCTGCTCGAGGGTCAAGGTGAACGGCTACCTATCGGAGCCGTTCGCAATCACGCGTTCCATTCGTCAGGGGTGCCCTCTCTCCTCCATTCTGTATGTATTGACTCTAGAGCTACTACTGCGAAAATTGGAGCTGTTGCAGGGCATCCCTCTAGAACCGGGACTGCGCAAAGCGGCGTCGGCTTGACGGTAATGGTGTCGAGTACTTCTGAAATCGGGGTGATCAACAACTTACTGAAAGAATACGAAACGCTGACGGGAGCAAAACTAAACCCGGACAAATCTGTCGTTTTGCAACTCGGTACGTGGAGAGGCAAACCAATGACGTCCGACAGCGTCGTTGGACGCTGGACGGACGGACCGGTGAAATTGCTCGGGGTCTGGTTCGGTCCAGACCTCCAGGTGGAGAAAAACTGGAACGAGGTCACGGCCAAGGTGTTTGCACTCACCCAGAAGTGGGCAGAGTGCAAACTGTCCTTGAAAGGTCGAGCGGAGGTGGCGAACACTTTCATAGCGTCCGTCATCTACTACCGCTTGACTGTCGTGCCTTGTCCCCGTGAACACCTCGCCAAGATGGAACGCATGCTCTTCCAGTTTCTGTGGAAGAAGCAGGCTCCTCTGGTGAGGAGATCCGTCTGCTGTCAGCACCCTTCCAACGGAGGGCTGGGAATGCCGTGGCTGATGAGGCGCAAACATGCGCTGAGGCTGCGGCATCTCCAGGTATTCCTCACTGACCCCCAACCGGTGTGGGCACCGTTTGTGAGACAGGCTTTCCCCACAGCTCGTCTCGCTGACGGAACTGCAGTCCTGGGTGAAGAAAAGACCGAAAACGATGGGCGCCTGGCACATTGAATGCGCTCAGGCGCTCACAGTCCTCTGGCACGCGGGCGCAGCAATCAGTGGAGACTCCACTTCGACATTCTATAGAGGGTTTGTACGTTACAAGGGCGACGACGTGCTCGGAGAGACTCTGGGCGTCGAAGACGATGAGCTCACCAGTCTGTTTGGTAGGACTTTCCGCCCGGGACCTATGGACAACTTCCAGAGGTCCCTGGCCTGGCAGTGCTACCGAGGAG
Source organism: Eledone cirrhosa (assembly GCA_964016885.1). Lineage (NCBI taxonomy): Eukaryota > Metazoa > Mollusca > Cephalopoda > Octopoda > Eledonidae > Eledone > Eledone cirrhosa. The sequence goes on from CAXHJY010001288.1 coordinate 143,217, forward strand.
CTCTACCGGTTCGTGACAAGATCTACAGGCACGGACGCCCCGGCAGGGATCCTTCCAAGAGGACGTGTCCAAGATGCGCGCAGGACATTGAAACAGTCCTGCACGCAATTGTACACTGCCCGGGCGTAACCGACCTGTGGAACTATGCAGAACAACTTCTGTCACGTATGGGACAAATCCAGTTGACTGCCGAGTCCATAGTAAGGATCAAACCGCCAGCCTCTTTCAAAAACGAAAGAGATGCGGTTTTCCTCTGTACGGTGGCTATGGTGAAAGAAGTTATATGGTGGACGAGGTTGAGAGGACTGAGGACAGATGCCTTTCTCTCCGGACAACAATTGATTCCCTTCTTTAAGTATCACTTTAGAAGGAGAATCAGGGTGGAGAGAGAGGCACTGCACCCCAGTAAATTTACTGAAAGGTGGGTGAATGAAGCAAAAATGGCCCGAGTGATTGGGCCTTCTCTGTTTATAAGCCTGTAGGTTGAGGAAGAGACCAAAAGGAAGAAAGGAGCACTTGCACAACACGCTCCTGGAGTTGAGGGTTGTTCTATCGACGAGGTATTAAACAACCCATTTGTGGCGCCTCCCCCCTCTTGGGGATTTCGATTGTTGTAATTGTTTGTTTTTATATTTTTTACACGACTGTATGTAAAATTCCCGGCATGTCTTTGTATTGTCCCCTTTTCTTGTGCGCCCTTGTGGCTAATAAAGAAATATATCTATCTTGGAGAAACTCTAGGCGTAGAGGAGGACGAACTGGCCAGTCTGTTCGGTAGGACCTTCCGCCCGGGACCAATGGACAACTTCCCAAAGTCCCTGGCCTGGCAGTGCTACCGAGGAGCTCTACCAGTTCGAGACAAGCTCTACAAACACGGGCGCCCGGGTAGGGACCCTTCGAAAAAGATCTGTTCGAGATGCGTGCGCGACGAGGAAACCGTCGCGCACGCATTTGTACACTGCCCGGGCGTTACCGACCTGTGGGGCTATGTAGAACGACTATTGTCGCGGGTGGGACCAATCCAGTTGACCACCGAGTCCATTGTCATGATCAAACTGCCACCCTCCTTCAAAAACGAGGGAGAGGCGGTTTTCCTATGTGTTACGGCTATGGTGAAAGAGGTTATATGGTGGACGAGGTTAAAAGGGCTGAGGTCAGACACCTTTCTCTCCGGAGAACAACTGATTCGTTTTTTCAAATATCATTTTGGAAGAAGAATCAGGATGGAGAGAGAGGTGCTGTACCCCAGAAAATTTTATAAAAGGTGGGTGAATGTGGCAAAGATGGCCCGAGTGGTTCGGCCTTCTCTCTATATAAGCCTGTAGGTTGAGGAAAAAGAGGAAGAGAGGAAGGGAGTACTCGCTCTTGGTGCTCCTGGAGATGAGGGTTGTACATTTTTTCGGGGTGTGTACAACCCCTGTGTAACGCCTCCCCCTTATTGGGGATTTCAATTGTTATTTTATTAATAGTTTTATTTTCATATACCTGTAGGTAAACTCCCCATTTGTATTTGTCCCCTTCTTTTGTGTCCTTGTGGCTAATAAAGACATTTATCTATCTGTCGGTCTATTTGTCTGTGTGTCTATCTATTTAGATCTGTGTGTGTGTGTGATAAAGAGCAAGAGAGAGCGAGAGAGAGCGAGAGAGAGAGAGAGAGAGAGAGAGAGAGAGAGAGAGAGAGAGAGAGAGAAGCAGGTAGACATTTAAAGAGATTAACATTAAGGGGTTTATCCTTATTCAGTTAAGCAATGGTCAAAGGCGTTCAATTCCTGATCATCCCGTCTTCTTTTTCAGACATAGTATACCTAGGACTATATTATCTAATGTGTTCTGCTTTTATTAAGATGTAGGAGCGGGATTTGAGGGATATTAGACTGCTTTTTCTAGCAAACTGGGAAACTGCATAAGGCAAACCTATGATAAAAACATTTCAGACGTAACCGTTTTATCTTTTTAAACGATTAAGTGTATCTAGGATTACATTATCTTAGTCGTCTCATTTCTATGATCATAATGTGAGTTTTTAGGGATATTTAACTGCTATTTCCAACAGGCCAAACGATAACGTCTTCCAGTACTTAGTTACGTCCCTTTATGTTCTGAATTTAAACCACGTGTGAGTCGACTTAACCTTATGTCATAGAAAATGTGGAGTCTGGAGCCTACATTAGAAATCATCACTATCTGTTACTGCAAAATATCATTTACTCTTAATTCATTGACCATAGAGGGATAAAAGTAAACGGTAATGCCAGCGGGGTTCGAACTTAAATCGTGTATTAAACTACGTTATAAAACAACTGATGTGATTTAGTATGTTAGTGAATCCATTTGATAAGATAAATTGCTGTTGGACATGAAAAAAAAAATGACTATAAGGTGGGAATTGGTGGGAGTCGTTAGAACGTAGAATTTGAAATCAAAGCGCAGATAACTGGAACAAATACCGCAAAGCATTCTATCCGACGCTCTAACACCTCTGCTAAATCTCCACCTTACATACGTTAGTTTAATAGTTAACAGTCTCCTACTTAATGGCCGTTTAATCATAACTATAATAAAGGGAGGAGTGCGGGACTTCGCCGCGAATATGTTGGTTTTTTTTATCCCGTTTGTAAAATAAGTTAGATTACTTTGAATAAATAATTGTTTCTACTTTTGGCACAAAGCCAGCAATTAACCAGTGCATTACTGGTACTTTATTTTATCGACCCCGTAAGGATGAAAGGCAAAGTTGACCTCGGCGGGATTTGAACTCAGAATGGCAAGGGCCGTAACTCTATGCGTCAAAGCATGGCGTCCGACCCTCTACCGATACTGCCAATCTACCAGCCTTTATTACTTTGAATAAATAATTGTTTCTACTTTTGGCACAAGGCCAGCAATTATCCCATAAATAATGAATGAATATTACATAATTTATCTACTAAATTTCGTAGCTGTTGATTAAACAAATATTCTTATATATAATTGTTTCTACTTTTGGCACAAGGCCAGCAATTATCTTAGTGTATTACTGGTACTTTATTTTATCGACCCCGTAAGGATGAAAGGCAAAGTTAACCTCAGCGGGATTTGAACTCAGACAGTAAATGATTGCTTATTTTAAGATTCACTTCTTTTAAAATTTTCAAATGTCTACACTTCCGGTTAGTGTCCGTTATATCAGAACACTTATTACATCGCTTATATAAACATCCATATATTTGCTTCGTTATATAAGGTTTCATTACATTTCACCGTAATGCAGTTTATATATAATATCGTCTATTTTAAATGTATCATGGATTACTTTACTGATTACAGAAGAGAGTGTAACACAGTCTCCAATTTCTGAGCATATTGTCAATTACGATTTTATTTGACATATATCTACATGCATGTATATTTGCATATAATATAAATATGCACACTACACATGCTAACAGTGGTTTTTCTGCTAGTGTATTGAATTATCAAACAATCCCTTTTAACTTGCCTAAATATATATAGCATAGATTTAGACAGAAGAATCTAACTAACGCGCTTGATAACGGCACAATACTGTCAATCCACCAATGAAGTTGTAGGGGATAATGAAATTTGGTAGAGCCCATCTATCCAAGTTTCAACAGCCGGTTTATTCCAAAAAGAAGGTGAGAACAAAATTAAAAGAAAGACGGGAGAATAATTGGTCCCAATATTGGACTGGTACTTTATTTATTGACCCCTGAACATAAAAAAAGGCAAAGTTGACCGGATTTGAACTCGGAGTGCAGAAGACTAGAATGAATATTGCAATGTATTTATTCTCTTTGACATTACTCATACCACGGTAAAATGACCGTATTGATATTAAGTCAAACTTTATGAAGCAGTATTGAGAATCAAGGCTATTTCTTTTTATTAATATTGATAATAACCTGAGAAACGCACAACTCTTATATTCTCCATTCTCTCCCCAACTTGTATAGTTTCCTTCAAGACATGTTGCTTGTAACCAAACCTCTCGTCAACTTGTATAGTTTCCTCTAAGGCAGGCATGTCAAACTGAGGCTCCCCCGAGGGCCATATGGGTCACATATATGTTGTCTGCGGGCCACACACAACAACTAATTCCGCACATTACAACTATTTTTTAAACTTTTATATTGCGAAGATAAAACATGCTCGCTCTGTAAAAACCTTTGTGCGGGCCGCATGTTTGACATGCCTGCTCTAACACATGTTAATTGTAACTAAACCTCTCCCCAACTTGTATAGTTTCCACTAAGACATGTTAAATGTTACCAAACCTCTCCCCAACTTGTATAGTTTCCACTAAGACATGTTAAATGTTACCAAACCTCTCCTCTACTTGTATAGTTTCCACTAAGACATGTTAAATGTTACCAAACCTCTCCTCTACTTGTATAGTTTCCACTAAGACATGTTAAATGTTACGAAACCTCTCCTCTACTTGTATAGTTTCCACTAAGACATGTTAAATGTTACCAAACCTCTCCTCTACTTGTATAGTTTCCACTAAGACATGTTAAATGTTACCAAACCTCTCCCCAACTTGTATAGTTTCCACTAAGGCATGTTAAATGTTACCAAACCTCTCCTCTACTTATATAGTTTCCACTAAGACATGTTAAATGTTACCAAACCTCTCCTCTACTTGTATAGTTTCCACTAAGACATGTTAAATGTTACCAAACCTCTCCCCAACTTGTATAGTTTCCACTAAGACATGTTAAATGTTACCAAACCTCTCCTCTACTTGTATAGTTTCCACTAAGACATGTTAAATGTTACCAAACCTCTCCTCTACTTGTATAGTTTCCACTAAGACATGTTAAATGTTACCAAACCTCTCCTCTACTTGTATAGTTTCCACTAAGACATGTTAAATGCTACCAAACCTCTCCCCAACTTGTATAGTTTCCACTAAGACATGTTAAATGTTACCAAACCTCTCCTCTACTTGTATAGTTTCCACTAAGACATGTTAAATGTTACCAAACCTCTCCCCAATTTGTATAGTTTCCACTAAGACATGTTAAATGTTACCAAACCTCTCCTCTACTTGTATAGTTTCCACTAAGACATGTTAAATGTTACCAAACCTCTCCCCAACTTGTATAGTTTCCACTAAGACATGTTAAATGTTACCAAACCTCTCCCCAACTTGTATAGTTTCCACTAAGACATGTTAAATGTTACCAAACCTCTCCCCAACTTGTATAGTTTCCACTAAGACATGTTAAATGTTACCAAACCTCTCCTCTACTTGTATAGTTTCCACTAAGACATGTTAAATGTTACCAAACCTCTCCTCTACTTGTATAGTTTCCACTAAGACATGTTAAATGTTACCAAACCTCTCCGCTACTTGTATAGTTTCCACTAAGACATGTTAAATGTTACCAAACCTCTCCCCAACTTGTATAGTTTCCACTAAGACATGTTAAATGTTACCAAACCTCTCCTCTACTTGTATAGTTTCCACTAAGACATGTTAAATGTTACCAAACCTCTCCTCTACTTGTATAGTTTCCACTAAGACATGTTAAATGTTACCAAACCTCTCCTCTACTTGTATAGTTTCCACTAAGACATGTTAAATGTTACCAAACCTCTCCTCTACTTGTATAGTTTCCACTAAGACATGTTAAATGTTACCAAACCTCTCCCCAACTTGTATAGTTTCCACTAAGACATGTTAAATGTTACCAAACCTCTCCCCAACTTGACCATCACACAATAGAGACATTATATCAGTATCTAACGCATTCTCTTAGATATAGCAACAACAATAAAGTTCACGAACCAGCGGGAAGCTTCTATCTGCTCATTGGAGCTGCTAGAAATTGCAGCCAATTTTTCCTTAAACCAGACCCTATAATCTTTAAAAAAGGGAAAGGGCCTGAAAAAAGAAAGAAAATATACAGAATAGCAAGGGCTGGAATATCTTTGACCATGAGTTTGTTGTATCAGTTCTGTCCTGGGGCTAAACAACAACAATACAGATCATATGGTTGTTGGATCAGGCTTGTCCTGGGGCTAAACAACAACAACAACAGCAAGAGCAACAATAACAATAATGATCACATGTTTCTTGGATCAGGCTTGTCCTAGGGTTAAACAACAACACAATCAATATAGATCATGTTTGTTGGATCAGGCTTGTCCTAGGGTTAAACCACAACATCATCATCATCATCATCATCATCAGCAACAACAATAAAAATCATATGTTTGTCGGATCAGGCTTGTCCTAGGGTTAAACAACAACAACAACAACAACAACAACAACAACAACAGCAACAACAATATATATCATGTTTGTTGGATCAGCCTTGTCCTAGGGTTAAACAACAACAACAACAACAACAATATATATAATGTTTGTTGGATCTGGCTTGTCCTAGGGTTAAACAACAACAACAACAACAGCAATATATATCATGTTTGTTGGATCAGGCTTGTCCTAGGGTTAAACAACAACAACAACAACAACAATATAGATCATGTTTGTTGGATCTGGCTTGTCCTAGGGTTAAACAACAACAACAATATAGATCATATTTGTTGGATCAGGCTTGTCCTAGGGTTAAACAATAACAACAACAACAACAACAACAACAACAATATAGATCATGTTTGTTGGATCAGGCTTGTCCTAGGGTTAAACAACAACAACAATATAGATCATGTTTGTTGGATCTGGCTTGTCCTAGGGTTAAACAACAACAACAATATAGATCATATTTGTTGGATCAGGCTTGTCCTAGGGTTAAACAATAACAACAACAACAACAACAACAACAATATAGATCATGTTTGTTGGATCAGGCTTGTCCTAGGGTTAAACAACAACAACAACAACAACAATATAGATCATGTTTGTTGGATCAGGCTTGTCCTAGGGTTAAACAACAACAACAACAACAACAACAATAATATATCATGTTTGTTGGATCAGGCTTGTCCTAGGGTTAAACAACAACAACAACAACAACAACAACAACAACAACTATATATATCATATTTGTTGGATCTGGCTTGTGCTAGGGTTAAACAACAACAACAACAACAATAATAAAGAGCAGTTTCTGGCGATTCAAGGCCATGAGACCGTTTCGATTCTTTATTGAAGTTAATAATTCAAACTTAGACCAATAATTGTTTCTAGTTTTGGCACAAGGCCAGCAATTATCCCAGTGCATTACTGGTACTTTATTTTATCGACCCCGTAAGGATGAAAGGCAAAGTTAACCTCGGCGGGATTTGAACTCAGACCACCAATAATACCTTTGAGAAAGGCATAAACGACAACACATCATCATTCATTTACCGTAAACTCACCCTTTATAGGTGGTTAATGACACAGATATAAACTGGAGACACCATGGCAAATTTCGATCTTCTTTGGGGATGTTTTTCGTATCGATTATGTCATTGTGAAAGACACGACAGTCTGATAATATAATCACCACCCCCCTTCTTTGTTCTACAACACTGATGTTTTGTGTAGAAATCAGAAATCAATAAAATGTCTCTCAATCGACACATTGACCTCATTTTCTCCATTATTCTTTTTGTTTGAAGCAATGCCATATCACGTGGTTGATCGAACCTCTTCCTTTCCCCTACCCCTTCCTCCTGCTCTCCTCCTCTTCCTCAAAAACAAAATTCAAATTGCCACTCGAACTGTTATTGATTTTAAAGTTAGTATGAGTTCATTTCCTGTCATGAAGATTCGTGATAGTTTTAAGCTATGGACTCAAAGCTATTTTTTTTTTACACTGGAATATTTTAGAATATCGCCATCTGTATCAATGATACTGATTTTTAAAATACTCCAGCAAGCTACTTCATTTCCGCCACGGCTAGCATGCCATAAATAGAGGCGATGGATGCCAGAATTGGTAGAACATTGTTTGTAGAAAATTGTTTGTAGTTTTTAGTTACGTTCCTTTACGTTCTGAGTTCAAATCTAGCGAAGATTAACTTCGCCTTTCATTCTTCCGCGGGCGGTATAATTAGTACCATTTGGACGATGGCAGTCGAGAAAATTCACTATGGCTTGCTCCCAAATTTTGCGTTTCTGATAGAAATTATAATTCCACTGAATGTTTGTTTTTTTGTTTCGTTGACATATGTTGGCCCAGTGAGTAGTGGGACCATACAGAGGTCAACCACCACAAAGAGAGCTTCTATGCTGTAGCTTGACCTGCAACAAATAGCAGCTTAATCACTTTCGTGGATAAAATATTAAATCAACGCTTTTAAGAACTCGAATATAATATCACTGTAGCCATGAATATAAGAATAATCAACTTTTTAGATCCAACCTTAAATAATCCAGAAAAACCCCAGACATTTGTTTTTTTCAAGAAACTATAGGTTGTAGATTTGTTCTGAGGGAATCGTTGTCTATCAACAATTTTATTTTGGATGTGGTCTACGATGTTGGCAGGAATTATGTAGGTTAGAAAAAAAAAAAAAGTGAGAGTGAGCTGTACAAACCAATATATTCTACTAATCGTTATTTTGCTACACACTTTGAAAAATTATTGAGGTTGGTGAACTTACGTTATTTTATAACATAGTTACGTCCCTTTACGATCTGAGTTCAAATCCCGCCGAGGTTGACTTTGCCTTTCATCCTTACGGGGTCGATAAAATAAAGTACCAGTAATGAACTGGGTAATTGCTGGCCTTATGCCTAAAGTAGAAACAGTTATTTTATAACTAGAAGTATCATTGTTAAGAAGACGTTAAAAAAAAAAAAATATTTATCTAGAAGTCATGTAAAAATATATTTGGAAGTGGTAAGACGTCTAGTGACAAAGGTTGGCTGTGAAAATACGACACCACTAAAGTTTTTAGTATTTTCGTTAGTTTATATAAGGCAGCCGAGTTTCCACCGCTTTCGATATTTTTACTTATTTATTAGTTTAGTTGCAGTCAATGTCATTTATTCAAACTACTTTCACGTCCTAATTTGGTTGGTTACCCTTTTGTTACGTTTCGCATTCAAACTAAATCGTCGTTTTAATGGATAAGGTTTAGACTCAGCAGTCGGTGATTGCATATTTTTATCGGAAGACAAGCATATATCTTATCCGAGACAAAATAACGTGGCAGTTTACTAGGCGAAGATATTTTAATAAAGTATTTAGATAGAATGAAAAAAAACCCTAGTTCCCAAGTTATTCTTTTGTTTCTCTAAATAAACACGCTTAGTCTGACTGTATATGTTTTAATTACAGATTGTACATTTAACATACCACAACATAAAAATCGTTGTTGTCGTTGGGTGAAAGAAAGACTTGGTATACAGTCTAAAACCAAACCTTCATTAATCAGTAAGTATTTTCTCTTTTTGAATAATTGTTTCTACTTTTGGCACAAGGCCAGCAATTATCCCAGTGTATTACTGGTACTTTATTTTATCGACCCCGTAAGGATGAAAGGCAAAGTTAAGCTCGGCGGGATTTGAACTCAGACCGTAAAGGCCCGTAACTCCATGCTGCAAAGCATGGCGTCCAACCCTCTACCGATACTGCTAATCCACCGCCCGAAACTCTTTTTGAATAATATTGTATCAAAACATCTCGAAATGTTTAAAAATTGGAAGCGGGGACTTGTAAACATTAGATTATTGATATAAACCTACTTATTAGATAAATACCAACAGATTCACGCATGCACGTTTGATCACCTAAATTTCCTAAGGATTAGCAAAAGAAAATATTTGGTCGACTAGAGAGTTAGAAGAAAGTCCAGAGGAGTCTGAAGTGAAGACATCACAGTCAACATTCTGACGCTGGGAATAACTCTCAACATTGTTTTGGTGCATCAAATTCCGTGTTCTAGGTACAAAGGTATGTAAACAGAGGTGAACTATGGCAAAAAGCCACAAAGTAATTTTGACTGTCCGAAATGAGCATTGACGCTTTGTTCCAAGCAGAGATATATCGTCTTTTAATGGTATTTTCCCGAACTGTGTATAGAAAAGGTTCGGGTTGGAGACAATGGCTTATTCCAGCGAAAAGTTGTAACGACGTGAAAGTCGTATAATAGTATCAGAAATAGAGACAAACCACCGGGACTGTTCAAAATGAGTGTTCAAATAATATTTCTATATGTAGGTTTATTTTCCTTTGTCTTAGTTAATGTTTAAGGTAGCATATCACGTTTTCTGAGCTGAGAAGTGGTTGTATTGTTAAGGAATAATACAAGCAAAGGTTAGCCCTTAACTCGACGAAATGCTTTTGGCCAATGTATTAGCTAAGTAGTGAGAGTTTATCCTTGGTTGCGTGATCAGATCTGTACAAACTTGCCATCTCCACCCCATGTAATGGCTTCGTTGGATTTCTGATCAATTTAATTCAATCGTAAACCTTCGACATCATGTGCTTAATCTGCCAAAGGCTTCTCTGCTTTTGCAGCGTCTGCATGTTTACTGTAGAATTTGATGTACTGCTTGAAATGAGACACAGGAGAGCAATGCATGTGTTTACTATAGAAGTGGATGTATTGCGAGGTACCTTACTTGAAGTATGACACAGGAAACCAATGCCTTATTACGAGGTAACTACTTCAACTGTGATACAGGAAACCAATGCCTTCTTACCCGATATCTTACTTGAACTGTGATACAGGAAACCAATGCCTTCTTACGAGGTATCTTACTTGAACTGTGATACAGGAAACCAATGCCTTCTTACGAGGTATCTTACTTGAACTGTGATACAGGAAACCAATGCCTTCTTACGAGGTATCTTACTTGAACTGTGATACAGGAAACCAATGCCTTCTTACGAGGTAACTACTTCAACTGTGATACAGGAAACCAATGCCTTCTTACCCGGTATCTTACTTGAACTGTGATACAGGAAACCAATGCCTTCTTACGAGGTATCTTACTTGAACTGTGATACAGGAAACCAATGCCTTCTTACGAGGTATCTTACTTGAACTGTGATACAGGAAACCAATGCCTTCTTACGAGGTATCTTACTTGAACTGTGATACAGGAAAGCAATGCCTTCTTAGATTAAATTCTTATGGTAAGAAGATTCATCAGTTACCAATACCTACTCCGTGTAAGACTCAGGATATCGTGGCTGATCGTGTACAGTCTCACATTGTGACTAGGGTATTTTCAAAGATTCCAGCTGAGTGAGAGGTGGATTCCTGAGTCAGGTGTAGACCGACGAGGGCACTTGGCATCTTGTGTTCTATTAGGAGTTCTCATGCTTACAACAGATCTAGGTGCCACCCGAATCCAATGTGAAGACTGGCCTACTACCTTACTTTGTTATGGTTTGGAAAACAGTTTAAATCTACATGATAGTTCCAGTGAATGTAACTGAAAATGGTTAGGACAGAAGTACTCTGCGACAAAATCATTGCAAACTTCTTTAAGTAGCGCTTGAAGCAGAAAATTCCGGGGACAGAAATGCTGCCATCCAGCTAGTTGATAAATTAATATTATTCATATAACCAAATGGGTAGTGAATTGGCAGTAATGGGTGGTGAATTGGCAGTATCGGCAGAGGGTCAGACGCCATGCTTTCTAGCATAGTTATGTCTCTTTATGATCTGAGTTCAAATCACGCCGAGGTTAACTTTGCCTTTCATCCTTACGGGGTCGATAAAATAAAGTACCAGTAATGTACTGGGTAATTGCTGGCCTTGTGCCAAAAAGTAGAAACAATTATTAATATAACCAAACCAAGCGCTTTGCAAGACAAAGCAATTGACGAACTAAACTAAATCTATAACATATTTTTTTAATGTATAAAACAGCTTTTTTGTGTATATTTGATTCTTATTATGTAAACGTAGTGTAGCAAGAGTTGCCTCCCTTATCACCAGTAGCGCTCTCTAGACAGGAAGTAGCTGGAGTTACTTCCCGCTGAGGTGGCAGAGCCTTCTTTGTCACTTCCGTCCAGGGAACCCTATAAAGGAGAGAGCTTTCAGCTCTCTCCCTCTCTTTTAACCTGCCTGGCCCTTCGGCCAGGCGCGTTCGCCGAGGCTATACTCTCTGGCAACCTGAACATGGTAATGTAAAGACCACTTGGTCTCTTGCGAGATGACTTCAAAACGGTAATACAACTAACTTTAATTTATTCTTTCATCTCTCTTGGCATGTCAACTATTCTGCTCTACATAATTCAACCTTGTTAAATAAACATTGTACATACAACCGAGTGTTCCTGTTATATTCACACAACCCAGTGACACTGTTATAGTAGATTCAACCCTTGTGGTTAATAAAGAAAGCATTATGTAAACGTAGATTATCTAAAACGATTGTAAAAAAACAATTCCCTGAGTTTATTCTTTAAAGTTTAAAGGGTAATAAATATCGTAAGTGATAAAAATGAAAATATGCATTGCGTTGCGCCTCCGTCGGTTTCGGCGACGACTATTCCAGTTGTTTTATCAACAGAAAAGCTTGCTCGTGAAATTAACGTGCATGTAGTTTAAGCATTTCACAGACACGAGTACTTTTAAGGTAGTTCTCAGGGAGATTCAGTGTGACAGAGTGTGTGGTAAAGCTGGCCGTTTATTTGAATTACAAATACAATAACATTTTGCCAGCTGAGTAGACTGGAGTAACGTGAAATACAATGTTTTGTTCAAGGTCACAATTATTATATATAATGATTGCTTATTTTAAGATTCACTTTAAACATTTTCAAATGTCAATACTTCCGGTTATGATATAATGGACGCTATATTATATCGCTTATATAAACATTCATATATTTGCATCGTTATACCATAACGTTTATATTGCGTATGATATCAATATGTACACTAACATGTTAGCAGAATACCACCGAATAGATTCGATATATTGGTAGATGTAGTGAAAGTACGTGGTTTAGTGGTTAGAGTGTTTGACTCACAATCGTATGGTCACACATTGTATCGCTTTGACTCTCGCTGTTAGATTCCTGGACCAGGCGGTGCATTGTGTCCTTGAGCAAGACACTTTATTTCACATTGCTCCAGTTCACTCAGCCGGCGGAAAATAAGTTGTACCTGTAATTCAAAGGGTCAGTCTTGTCACACATTGTATTGCGTTGACTTTCACTGAGAACTACGTGAAGGGAGTACATGCCTGTAGAGTGCTCAGTCACTTATGCGTTGGTGTAATCAACTGGAGCACATGTCGTCGGAAACGACGGAGGTCTAAAAGCAACAACAACATCAGCAACAATAGCATCAACAACAGCAACAACAACAACAACCACAACAACAACAACGACAACAAAAGCAATAGCAGCAACAACAACAACAGAAGCAGTAGCAACAACAATAGCAACCAACAATAACAACAGTAACAACAAAAATAAATAGCAACTACAACAACAACAACAATAGCAGCAACAATAGCAACACCAATAACAACAAAAATAATAGCAACAACAACAACAGTATTAGCCGATGGTTGTAGATGTAGAGTGCAGTTCTTTGTTCTCCTTTATGCTATAAATATAATATCTTTTGACAACAGTCAGTAACTTACTATAACAGTTCATCTAAAATTACAGTATCCCCCGATCTGTAAAATCTTTCTAAGTCTTTGGTCAAGGTTATCTTCCTTCTCGTCATGCAATACGATGTCTAGTGGTGAGAAAGCTGCTTAAAGCCAATCGCTGAGATTATAAAATATCATAAAGGTACAAATCCTGGTTGATTTCAATGACCTGCATGCTCACCATATGTAATTCAGTGATTTATATATATATATATATATAGAGAGAGAGAGAGAATGTGTGTGTGTGTATATATATATATATACATATACATATATATATATGTGTGTGTGTGTGTGTGTGTAGAAGTAGTAACACAACAGTTAGTTCACCATACCGAGAACAATTGTTTCACCTTATGCGGATCTGTATATATATATGCGTATATACTTATATACGCATATATATGTCTATGTATGTGTGTGTATATATATATATATATATATATATATATATATATATATATATATATATATATATATATACATATATGCACACATATTTAAGAATTCTACTAATACGTTTGTGAGATTCAAATAAATCGATTTTGTTTGCATAGTTTAACAGAAATGATACAACAACATCAACTACTACTACTACTACTACTGCTACTTATACTACTACTACTACTACTACTACTACTACTACTACTACTACTACTAAGTAATAAAGTAGTTAAGTAATTCAAATCATACACATTGTGATGATAAACAACAATTGTCTTAATGACTCAATTTTTTTGTGTGGATTGCAGTATAGGCAGAGGGTCGGACGCCATGTTTTGCAGCATAGAGTTACGGCCCTTTATGGTCTGAGTTCAAATACCGCCGAGGTTAACTTTGCCTTTCATCCTTATGTGGTCGATAAATTAAAGTAGCAGTAATGTACTGGGATAATTGCTGGCCTTGTGTCAAAAGTAGAAACAACTATTAACAATGTAATGCATTTGGGAATGAATCTGATCAGTGGCAGTATAGAGACAACTCTGGACATGTTTCAGTTTGAATATGTCTCATCATCGAATTGTTGTTTAACCGTATTGCCAATCTTAGAAGAAGATATAAGACCAGAGCAGATATAAGAATTTCCTGCACGAACAATGATGGCGTGATGCGGGAATTGTTCTTCAATTATTTTTTTTTAGAAAGATTTAAATGTTCATTTAATTTGTCTTTAAGTAAGTTTTATTTCGTTGTAATAAATGAACTGGATATGATGGTTTGTTCATTTAACGTATTAGCATGCCAAATGCTGTCGAAGATTCCTTGTTTAAAACCAATAGCATTGTAGCTCATGGTTATGTGTCTTGGAAATAAGTTGTTATAATAAGGATGATTATTTGTATTACCACAGATTTCAATGTGATTCAGAAAAATTGCACATTTTTCTCGGTTTTAATGGCAGAAGGGTTTTTATGTTTTATGTTTATGAATTCCATTTAGGAGAAAATGGAATTCATATAATTGAAGTGAACACCAACATTAGAATAGGAATTGTTGCTTTGTTAAAAATGTTTAGTAATTTCCTGTTTGAATGCAATATTGCATGACGAGTGGGTGGAAATGCCTGTTGAAATTTGTCGTCATAACTTCAATATATGTCTAATGATTACTGTTAGGTAAAACATAGAATTCTTCCATCTTCACCATACGTAGCTGAAAAAAAGTTCCTAATATCATTTCACTATCTATCGATTTGATTGTCAGATTACGAATGGTTGGATCAAAGGATACACACTATCGCTCTTGGAAATTGGCAAGCCTTTCTTTCACTTATCCATGTTCTATTGATGCATGTTTAGTAAAGCTTCAATAGAAAGGCATCTCCAAGCTTAGAGAAGCAGCTTCGAGTTTTTGCGAAGCTCAGAAAGGCACCTTCAGCCCCAGAGAGGCACCTTCAACCACACAGAGGCATCTTGAATCCCAGATAGGATCTCCAAATAAGGAGTTAAACATTTATTTCTAGAAGAGATAAATAAGTTATCTTACTCTAGTATGTTGTACACTGAATTCGTCGCATAAATATTCACCAGTACATGACACGAGCCACATGAGGCTTTAATATATGGTATTAGTGATACACTCAAAAGGCTGCCAGTTTCATAGACATTGGCAAAGGCATGTATTCGCCAGTTTGCTTCAATACCAGATGTCCTTAAATGGGACACGAACACTGCTCCTTCTCCTCTGCCCTTCCGCCATTAAAAACCCAATTTACAAAGACCGTGCTACTGCGTATGCTTTAAGCTTAGAAGAAATCTTAAATACAGTATCATTGTTAGCCAGTTATAATGAATGAAAGATGGAGCTGTAGAGATGGTGAGAACTAGGAATAATAGAAAAACAAGACAACATTAAACAGAGATAAACAACTAGTATATATAGGACTAGACTCTATCACTGTCAGATATATGACAGATATATAGAACTAAAGTCTATTACTATCAGATATAGGACTAGACTCTATCACTGTCAGATATATCACAGATATATAGGACTAGAGTCTATCACTGTTAGATATATGACAGATATATAGGACTAGACTATATCAATATGAGATATATGACAGATATATAGCACTAGACTCTATCACTGTAAGATATATGACAGATATATAGGACTAGACTCTATCACTGTTAGATATATGACAGACATATAGGACTAGACTCTATCACTGTCAGATATATGACAGATATATAGGACTAGACTCTATCACTATGAGATATATGACAGATATATAGGACTAGACTCTACCACTATCAGATATATGACAGATATATAGGACTAGACTCTATCACTATCAGATATATTACAGATATATAGGACTAGACTCTATCACTGTCAGATATATGACAGATATATAGGACTAGACTCCATCACTGTCAGATATATGACAGATATATAGGACTAGACTCTATCACTATGAGATATATGACAGATATATAGGACTAGACTCTATCACTATGAGATATATGTCAGATATATAGGACTAGACTCCATCACTGTCAGATATATGACAGACATATAGGACTAGACTCTATCACTATGAGATATATGAAAGATATATAGGACTAGACTCTATCACTATGAGATATATGAAAGATATATAGGAATAGACACTATCACTATCTGATATATGACAGATATATAAGACTAGACTCTACCACTGTCAAATATATGACAGATATATAGGACGAGACTCTATCACTGTCAGATATATGACAGATATATAGGACTAGACTCTATCACTGCCAGATATATGACAGATATATAGGACTAGACTCTATCACTATCAGATATATGACAGATATATAGGACTAGACTCTATCACTATCAGATATATGACAGATATATAGGACTAGACTCTATCACTATCAGATATATGACAGATATATAAGACTAGACACTATCACTATCAGATATATAGGACTAGACTCTATCACTGTCAAATATATGATAGATATATAGGACTAGACTCTATCACTGTCAGATATATGATAGATATATAGGACTAGACTCTATAAATGTTAGATATATGACAGATATATAATACTAGACGCTATCACTGTTATATATATGACAGATATATAGGTCAAAGACTCTATCACTATGAGATATATGACAGATATATAAGACTAGAATCTATCACTGTTAGATATATGACAGATATATAGGACTAGATTCTATCACTGTCAGATATATGACTGATATATAAGACCAGACGCTACCACTGTCAGATATATCACCGATATATAGGACTAGACTCTATCACTGTCAGATATATGACCGATATATAGGACTAGACTCTGTCACTGTTAGATATAGGACTAGACTCTATCAATGTTAGATATATGACAGATATATAGGACTACACTTTATCACTGTTAGATATATGACAGATATAAAGGACTAGTCTCTATCACTGTTAGATATATGACAGATATATAGGACTAGACTCCATCACTCTTAGATATATGACAGATATATAGGACTAGACTCTACCACTGTCAGATATATGACAGATATATGACAAATATATAGGACTAGACACTATCACAGTTAGATATATGACAGATATACAGGACTAGATTCTATCATTGTCAAATTTTTGACAGATATATAAGACTCGTCTCTATCACTGTTAGATATATGACAGATCTGTAGGACTAGACTCTATCTCTGTTATATATATGACAGATCTGTAGGACTAGACTCTATCTCTGTTATATATATGATAGATATATAGGACTAGACTCTATCACTGTCAGATTTATAACAGATATATAGGACTAGACTCTATCACTTTTAGATATATGACAGATATATATGACTAGACTCTATCACTGCCAGATATATGACTGATATATAAGACCAGACTCTACCACTGACAGATATATGACAGATATATAGGACTAGAGTCTATCATTGTCAGGTATATGACAGATATATAGGACTAGACTCTATCACTGTCAGATAGATGACAGATATTTAGGACTAGACTGTATCACTGTTAGATATATGACAGATATATAGGACTAGACTCTATCACTATCAGATATATTACAGATATATAGGACTAGACTCTATCACTGTCAGATATATGACAGATATATAGGACTAGACTCCATCACTGTCAGATATATGACAGATATATAGGACTAGACTCTATCACTATGAGATATATGACAGATATATAGGACTAGACTCATTCACTATGAGATATATGTCAGATATATAGGACTAGACTCCATCACTGTCAGATATATGACAGACATATAGGACTAGACTCTATCACTATGAGATATATGAAAGATATATAGGACTAGACTCTATCACTATGAGATATATGAAAGATATATAGGAATAGACACTATCACTATCTGATATATGACAGATATATAAGACTAGACTCTACCACTGTCAAATATATGACAGATATATAGGACTAGACTCTATCACTGTCAGATATATGACAGATATATAGGACTAGACTCTATCACTGCCAGATATATGACAGATATATAGGACTAGACTCTATCACTATCAGATATATGACAGATATATAGGACTAGACTCTATCACTATCAGATATATGACAGATATATAGGACTAGACTCTATCACTATCAGATATATGACAGATATATAAGACTAGACACTATCACTATCAGATATATAGGACTAGACTCTATCACTGTCAAATATATGATAGATATATAGGACTAGACTCTATCACTGTCAGATATATGATAGATATATAGGACTAGACTCTATAAATGTTAGATATATGACAGATATATAATACTAGACGCTATCACTGTTATATATATGACAGATATATAGGTCAAAGACTCTATCACTATGAGATATATGACAGATATATAAGACTAGAATCTATCACTGTTAGATATATGACAGATATATAGGACTAGATTCTATCACTGTCAAATATATGACTGATATATAAGACCAGACGCTACCACTGTCAGATATATCACCGATATATAGGACTAGACTCTATCACTGTCAGATATATGACCGATATATAGGACTAGACTCTGTCACTGTTAGATATATGACAGATATATAGGACTAGACTCTATCAATGTTAGATATATGACAGATATATAGGACTACACTTTATCACTGTTAGATATATGACAGATATAAAGGACTAGTCTCTATCACTGTTAGATATATGACAGATATATAGGACTAGACTCCATCACTCTTAGATATATGACAGATATATAGGACTAGACTCTACCACTGTCAGATATATGACAGATATATGACAAATATATAGGACTAGACACTATCACAGTTAGATATATGACAGATATACAGGACTAGATTCTATCATTGTCAAATTTTTGACAGATATATAAGACTCGTCTCTATCACTGTTAGATATATGACAGATCTGTAGGACTAGACTCTATCTCTGTTATATATATGACAGATCTGTAGGACTAGACTCTATCACTTTTAGATATATGACAGATATATATGACTAGACTCTATCACTGTCAGATATATGACTGATATATAAGACCAGACTCTACCACTGACAGATATATGACAGATATATAGGACTAGAGTCTATCATTGTCAGGTATATGACAGATATATAGGACTAGACTCTATCACTGTCAGATAGATGACAGATATTTAGGACTAGACTCTATCACTTTTAGATATATGACAGATATATATGACTAGACTCTATCACTGTCAGATATATGACTGATATATAAGACCAGACTCTACCACTGACAGATATATGACAGATATATAGGACTAGAGTCTATCATTGTCAGGTATATGACAGATATATAGGACTAGACTCTATCACTGTCAGATAGATGACAGATATTTAGGACTAGACTGTATCACTGTTAGATATATGACAGATATATAGGACTAGACTCTATCACTGTCAGATATATGACAGATATATAGGACTAGACTCTATCACTATGAGATATATGACAGATATATAGGACTAGATTCTATCAATGTTAGATTTTTGACAGATATATAAGACTAGACTCTATCACTGTTAGATATATGACAGATCTGTAGGACTAGACTCTATATCTGTTATATATATGACAGATATATAGAACTAGACTCTATCACTGTCAGATATATGACAGATATATATAGGACTAGACACTATCACTGTCAGATATATGACAGATATATAAAACTAGTCTCTATCACTGTCAGATATATGACAGATATATAAGTCTAGACTCTATCACTATCAGATTTATGACAGATATGTAGGACTAGACTCTATCACTGTTAGATATATGACATGTATATAGGACTAGACTCTATCACTATCAGATATATGACAGATATGTAGGACTAGACTCTATCACTGTCAGATATATGAAAGATATATAGGACTAGACTCTATCACTGTTAGATATATGACAGATATATAAGACTAAACGCTCTCACTGTCAGATATATGACAGACATATAGGACTAGTGTCTATCACTGTCAGATATGACAGATATATAGGACTAGACTCTATTACTGTTAGATATTCGATAGATATATGACAGATATATAGGACTAGACTCTATCACTGTTAGATATATGACAGATATATAGGACTAGACTCTGTCACTGATAGATATCGGACAGATTTATAGGACTAGACTCTATCTCTGTTCAGATATATGACAGATATATAGGAGAAGACTCTATCTCTGTCAGATATATGACAGATATATGGGAATAGACTCTATCATTGTCAGATCTTTGACAGATATATAAGACTAGTCTCTATCACTGTTTGATATATGACAGATCTGTAGGACTAGACTCTATCTCTGTTATATATATGACAGATATATAGGACTAGACTCTATCACTGTCAGATATATGACAAATATAGAGGACAACACTCTATCACTATCAGATATATGACAGATATATCGGACTAGACTCTATCACTATGAGATATATGACAGATATATAGTACTACACTCTATCACTATCAGGTATATGACAGATATATTGGACTAGACTCTATCACTGTTAGATTTATGACAGATATATAAGACTAGAATCTATCACTATCAGATATGCGACAGATATATGAGACTAAACTCTATCAATGTCAGATATATGACAGACATATGGAACTAGTCGCTATCACTGTCAGATATATGACAGATATATAGGACTAGACTCTATCACTGTTAGATATATGACAGATATATGGGACTAGACTCTAACACTGTTAGAAAGATGACAGATATATAGGACTAGACTCTATCACTATCAGATATATGACAGATATATAGGACTAGACTCTCTCACTGTTAGATATATGACAGACATATAGGACTAGTGTCTATCACTGTCAGATGTGACAGATATAGAGGACTAGACTCTATCACTGTTAGATATATGACAGATATATAGGACTAGACTCTATCACTGTCAGATATATGACAGATATATAGGTTTAGACTCTATCGCTTTTAGATATATGACAGATATATAGCACTAGAGTCTATCACCGTCAGGTATATGACAGATAAATAGGACTGGGCTCTATCACTGTTAGATATATGACAAATATATAAGACCAGACTCTATCACTGTTAGATATATGACAGATATATAGGACTAGACTATATCACTGTTAGTTATATGACAGATATATAGGACTAGTGTCTATCACTGTCAGATGTGACAGATATATAGGACTAGACACTATCACTGTTAGATATATGACAGATATATGACAAATATATAGGACTAGACACTATGAAAGTTAGATATATGACAGATATACAGGACTAGACTCTATCATTGTCAGATCTTTGACAGATATATAAGACTCGTCTCTGTCACTGTTAGATATATGACAGATATGTAGGACGAGAGACTATCTCCGTTGTATATATGACAGATATATAGGACTAGACTCTATCACTATCAGATATATGACAGATATATAGGACTTGACTCTATCACTATCAGATATATGACAGATATATAGGACTAGACTCTCTCACTGTTAGATTTATGACAGATATATTGGATTAGACTCCATCACTGTTAGTTATATGACAGATATATAGGACTAGACTCTATCACTGTCAGATATATGGCCGATATATAGAACTAGACTCTATCACTGTCAGATTTATAACACATATGTAGGACTAGACTCCATCACTGTCAGATATATGACAGATATATAGGACTAGACTCTATCAATGTTAGATATATGACAGATATATAGAACTAGACTCTACCACTGTCAGATATATGACAGATATATAGGACTAGACTCTATCACTGTCAGATTTATAACAGATATGTAGGACTAGACTCTATCACTGTTAGATATATGACAGATATATAGGACTAGACTCTATCACTGTCAGATATATGACAGATATATAAGACTAGACTCTACCACTGTCAGATATATGACCGATATATAGAACTAGACTCTATCACTGTCAGATATATGACAGATATATAGGACTAGACTCTATAAATGTTAGATATATGACAGATATATAGGACTAGACTCTCATCTCTGTCAGATATATGACAGATATATAGGATTAGACTCTATCACTGTCAGATATATGACAGATATATAGGACTAGACTCTATCACTGACAGATATATGACAGATATATAGGACTAGACTCTATCACTGACAGATATATGACAGATATATAGGACTAGACTCTATCACTATGAGATATATGACAGATATATAAGACTAGTATCTATCACTGTTAGATATATGACAGATATATAGGACTAGACTCTATCACTGACAGATATATGACAGATATATAGGAATAGACTCTTTCACTATCCGATATATGACAGATATATAGGACTAGACTTTATCTCTGTCAGATATATGACAGATATATAGGACTAGACTCTATCACTATCAGATATATGACAGATATATAGGATTAGACTCTACCACTGTCCGATATATGACAGATATATAGGACTAGACTCTCTCACTGTTAGATATATGACAGATATATGACAAATATATAGGACTAGACACTATCACAGTCAGATATATGACAGATATACAGGACTAGACTCTCTCATTGCCAGATTTTTGACAGATATATAAGACTCGTCTCTATCACTATTATATATATCACAGATCTGTAGAACTAGACTCTATCTCTGTTATATATATGACAGATATATAGAACTAGATTCTATAACTAAGAGATATATGACAGATATATAAGACTAGACTCTATCACTATCAGATATATAGGACTAGACTTTATCTCTGTCAGATATATGACAGATATATAAGACTAGACTCTATCACTATCAGATATATGACAGATATATAGGACTAGACTCTAACACTGTCAGATATATGACAGATATATAGCCCTAGACTCTATCACTGTTAGATATATCACAGATATATAGGCCTAAACTCTCTCACTGTTAGATATATGACAGATATATAGGACTAGACTCTCTCACTGTCAGATATATGACAGATATGTAGAACTAGACTCTCTCACTGTCAGATATATGACAGATATATAAGACTAGACTCTATCACTGTGAGATGTATGACAGATATATAGGTCTAGACTCTTTCATTGTCAGATATATGACAAATATATAGGACTAGACACTATCACATTTAGATATATGACAGATATACGGGAATAGACTCTATCGTTGTCAGATCTTTGACAGATATATAAGACTAGTCTGTATCACTGATTGATATATGACAGATCTGTAGGACTAGACTCTATCTCTGTTATATATATGACATATATATAGGACTAGACTCTATCTCTGTTATATATATGACAGATATATAGGATTAGACTCTATCACAGTCAGATATATGACAGATATATAGGACAACACTCTATCACTATCAGATATATGACAGATATATAGGACTAGACTCTATCACTATGAGATATATGACAGATATATAGTACTACACTCTATCACTATCAGATATATGACAGATATATAGGACTAGACTCTATCACTGTAAGATATATGACAGATATATAGGACTAGACTCTATCACTATGAGATATATGACAGATATATAGGAGAAGACTCTATCACTGTCAAATATATGACAGATATATAGAACTAGACTCTATCACTGTCAGATATATGACAGATATATAGGACTAGACTCTATCGCTGTCAGATATATGACAGACATATAGGACTAGTGTCTATCACTGTCAGATGTGACAGATATATAGGACTAGACTCTATCACTGTTAGATATATGACAGATATATAGGATTAGACACTATCTCTGTCAGATATATGACAGATATATAGGACTAGACACTATCACTGTTAGATATATGACAGATATATAGGACTACACTCTCTCACTGTTAGATGTATGACAGATATATGACAAATATATAGGACTAGACACTATCAAAGTTAGATATATGACAGATATACAGGACTAGACTCTATCATTGTCAGATCTTTCACAGATATATAAGACTCGTCTCTATCACTGTTAGATATATGACAGATCTGTAGGACTAGACTCTATCTCTGTTTTATATATGAGAGATATATAGGACTAGACTCTATCACTATCAGATATATGACAGATATATAGGACTAGACTCTATCACTATCAGATATATGACAGATATATAGGACTAGACTCTGTCACTGTTAGATTTATGACAGATATATTGGATTAGACTCCATCACTGTTAGTTATATGACAGATATATAGGACTAGACTCTATCACTGTCAGATATATGGCCTATATATAGAACTAGACTCTACCACTGTCAGATTTATAACAGATATGTAGGACTAGACTCTATCACTGTTAGATATATGACAGATATATATAGAACTAGACTCTACCGCTGTCAGATATATGACAGATATATTGCACTAGACTCTATCATTGTCAGATTTATAACAGATATGTAGGACTAGAATCTATCACTGTTAGATATATGACAGATATATAGGACTAGACTCTATCACTGTCAGATATATGACCGATATATAGAACTAGACTCTACCACTGTCAGATATATGACAGATATATAAGACTAGACTCTATAAATGTTAGATATATGACAGATATATAGGACTAGACTCTCATCTCTGTCAGATATATGACAGATATATAGGACTAGACTCTATCACTGACAGATATATGACAGATATATAGGACTAGACTCTATCACTGACAGATTTATGACAGATATATAGGACTAGACTCTATCACTATGAGATATATGACAGATATATAAGACTAATATCTATCACTGTCAGATATATGCCAGATATATAGGACAACACTCTATCACCATCAGATATATGACATATATACAGGACTAGACTCTATCACTATGAGATATATGACATATATATAGTACTACACTCTATCAGATATATGACAGATATATAGGACTAGACTCTCTCACTGTCAAATATATGACAGGTATATAGAACTAGACTCTATCACTGTCAGATATATGACAGATATATAGGACTAGACTCTATCACTGTCAAATATATGACAGGTATATAGAACTAGACTCTATCACTGTCAGATATATGACAGATATATAGGACTAGATTCTATCACTGTCAGATATATGACATACATATAGGACTAGTGTCTATCACTGTCAGATGTGACAGATATATAGGACTAGACAGTATCACTGTTAGATATATGACAGATATATAGTATTAGACACTATCTCTGTCAGATATATGACAGATAAATAGGACTAGACTCTATCACTGTCAGATATATGACAGATATATTGGACTAGACACTATCACTGTTAGATATATGACAGATATATAGGACTAGACTCTATCACTGTCAGATATATGACAGATATATAGGACTAGAGTCTATCACTGTCAGATATATGACAGATATATGACAAATATATAGGACAAAACACTATCAAAGTTAGATATATGACAGATATACAGGACTAGACTATATCATTGTCAGATCTTTGACAGATATATAAGACTCGTCTCTATCACTGTTAGATATATGACAGATCTGTAGGACTAGACTCTATCTCTGTTTTATATATGACAGATATATAGGACTAGACTCTGTCACTATCAGATATATGACAGATATATAGGACTAGACTCTATCACCTGTTAGATTTATGACAGATATATTGGATTAGACTCCATCATTTTTAGTTATATGACAGATATATAGGACAAGACTCTATCACTGTCAGATATATAACAGATATATATAGGACTAGACTCTATCACCGTTAGATATGACAGATATATAAGACTAGACTCTATCACTGTTAGATACATGACAGATATATAGAACTAGACTCTACCACTGTCAGATATATGGCCGATATATAGAACTATACTCTATCACTGTCAGATTTATAACAGATATGTAGGTCTAGACTCTATCATTGTTAGATATATGACAGATATATAGGACTAGACTCTACCACTGTCAGATATATGACAGATATATAGGACTAGACTCTATCACTGTCAGATTTATAACAGATATGTAGGACTAGACTCTATCACTGTTAGATATATGACAGATATATAGGACTAGACTCTATCACTGTCAGATATATGATAGTGATATATAGGACTAGACTTTATCACTGTCAGATATATGACAGATATATAAGACTAGACTCTACCACTGTCAGATATATGACAGATATATAGGACTAGACTCTATAAATGTTAGATATATGACAGATATATAGGACTAGACACTCATCTCTGTGAGAAATATGACAGATATATAGGACTAGACTCTATCACTTTCAGATATATGACAGATATATAGGACTAGACTCTATCACTGACAGATATATGACAGATATATAGGAATAGACTCTTTCACTATCCGATATATGACAGATATATAGGACTAGACTTTATCTATGTTAGATATATGACAGATATATAGGACTAGACTATATCACTGTCAGATATATGACAGATATATAGGACGAGACTATATCACTATCAGATATATGACAGATATATAGGACTAGACTTTATCTTTGTCAGATATATGACAAATATATAGGACTAGACACTATCACAGTCAGATATATGACAGATATACAGGACTAGACTCTATCATTGCCAGATTTTTGACAGCTATATAAGACTCGTCTCTATCACTATTATATATATGACAGATCTGTAGAACTAGACTCTATCTCTGTTATATATATGACAGATATATAGGACTAGATTCTATCACTATGAGATATATGACAGATATATAAGACTAGACTATATCACTATCAGATCTGTAGAACTAGACTCTATCGCTGTCAGATATATGACAGATATATAAGACTAGACTCTATCACTATCAGATATATGACAGATATATAGGACTAGACTCTATCACTGTCAGATATATGACAGATATATAGCACTAGACTCTATCACTATTAGATGTATCATAGATATATAGGACTAGACTCTCTCACTGTCAGATATATGACAGATATATAGGACTAGACTCTCTCACAGTCAGATATATGACAGGTATATGGGACTAGACTCTATGACTGTTAGATTTATAACAGTTATATAGTACTAGACTCTATCACTGTCAGATATATAGGACTAGTCTCTATCACTATCAGATATATGACAGGTATATAAGACTAAACTCTATCAGTGTCAGGTATATGAGAGACATATAGGACTAAACTCTCTCACTGTTAGATACATGATAAATATATAGGACTAGACTCTCTCACTGTTAGATATATGACAGATATATAGGACTAGACTCTCTCACTGTTATATATAAGACAGATATACAGGACTAGACTCTATCATTGTCAGATTTTTGACAGATATATAAGACTCGTCTCTATCACTGTTAGATATATGACAGATCTGTAGGACGAGAGACTATCTCCGTTGTATATATGACAGATATATAGGACTAGACTCTATCACTATCAGATATATGACAGATATATAGGACTAGACTCTCTCACTGTTAGATTCATGACAGATATATAGGACTAGACTCTATCACTGTCAGATATATGACATATATATATGACTAGACTCTATCACTGTTAAATATATGACAGATATTTAGGACTAGACTGTATCACTGTTAGATATATGACAGATAAATTGGACTAGACTTTATCTCTGTCAGATATATGACAGATATATAGGACTAGACTCTATCCCTCTTAAATATATGACAGATATTTAGGACTAGACTCTATCACTGTTAGACATATGACAGATATATAGGACTAGGCTCTATCTCTGTCAGATATATGACAGTTATTTAGGACTAGACTGTATCACTGTTAGATATATGACAGATATATAGGACTAGACACTATCACTGTTAGATATATGACAGATATATAGGACTAGACTATATCACTATCTGATATATGACAGATATATAGGACTAGACTTTATCTCTGTCAGATATATGACAGATATATATGACTAGACTCTATCACTGTCAGAAATATGACAGATATATAGGACTAGACT
This sequence comes from Eledone cirrhosa, assembly GCA_964016885.1. Taxonomy (NCBI): domain Eukaryota; kingdom Metazoa; phylum Mollusca; class Cephalopoda; order Octopoda; family Eledonidae; genus Eledone; species Eledone cirrhosa. The sequence goes on from CAXHJY010001288.1 coordinate 171,842, forward strand.
ATATAAATGTTAGATATATGACAGATATATAGGACTATAATCTATCACTATAAGATATATGACAGATATATAGGACTAGGCTCTATCACTGACAGATATATGACAGATATATAGGAGTAGGCTCTATCACTGTCAGATATATGACAGATATATAGGACTAGGCTCTATCACTCACAGATATATGACAGATATATAGGACTAGACTCTATAACTATCTGATATATGACAGATATATAGGACTAGACTTTCTCTCTGTCAGATATATGACAGATATATAGGACTAGACTCTATCACTGTCAGATATATGGCAGATATATAGGACTAGACTCTATCACTCTCAGATATATGACAGATATATAGGACTAGACACTATCACTGTTAGATATATGACAGATTTATAGGACTAGACTCTGTCACTGTTAGATATATGACAGATATATAGGACTAGAGTCTATCACTGTCATGTATATGACAGATATATAGGACTAGACTCTATCTTTGTTCAGATATATGGCAGATATATAGGACTAGGCTCTATCACTTTTAGATATATGACAGACATATACTACTAGAGTCTATCACTTTCAGGTCTATGACAGATATATAGGACTAGACTCTATCTCTGTCAGATATATAACATATATAAAGGACTATACTCTATTACTGTCAGATATATGACATATATATAGGATTAGACTCTACCTCTGTCAGATATATGACATATATATAGGACTAGACTCTATAACTATCAGATATATGACAGATATATAGGACTAGACTATATCACTGTTAGATATATGACATATATTGGACTAGACTCTATCACTGTGAGATATATGACATATATATAGGTCTAGACTCTTTTATTTTCAGATATATTACAGATATATAAGACTAGACTCTACCACTGTCAGATATATGAGGGATATATAGGACTAGACTATCACTGTTAGTTATATGACATATATATAGGACTACACTCTATCACTATTAGGTATATGACAGATATATAGCACTAGACTATAAATGTTTGATATATGACAGATATATAGGACTAGATTCTATCACTATCAGATATATGACAGATATATAGGACTCGGCTCTATCACTGACAGATATATGACAGATATATAGGACTAGACTCTATCACTATCTGATATATGACAGATATATAGGACTAGACTTTATCTCTGTCAGAATATATAGGATTAGCCTCTATCACTCAGATATATGACAGATATATAGCACTAGACTCTATCTCTGTCAGATACATGACAGATATAGACGTTTGATGGCGTCAAAGAGACAAAAAATATTTTGAATAAAGCTTTCTCATAGATATTTTCAAAAGTATGTATTTTTGTATAATAATATCTAATTCATATTTTCAGAGTCAAGCAAAAACATATACTCCTTGTACAGTCTAGTGTATAAAACACATGAAAGGAACTACCAGCTGCTTAATTCGGCCAAAGATAATCTCATGAAGATTACTAAAAACTATCAAGATATCATGAAAGAGAAAGAAGGCAAAGAAGGTTAGCGCACAGTTTTATCATATATATTCTTCAACAATGCTTATAGAAGTAAACTAATATCTAGGCTCAGTAATTAGGATGTAGTCTCTCGTTGAATCATGCTAGTAATAGGGACCACTATTGAAAACAAAAATCATAACAGTTTATCTTTTGATCAATTTTAAGAAGGCTCTTTTTTGTGTGACAGGTAGTTGTTCTAGGCAGATATCAACATTGATCCACCAGAGCTACGGTTTTAGGTGCACACCCCTACTATTTCTCCTTCATTTTCCACGCATATTGTAGCGAGGACTAAATTATTTACTCTCGCTTGGGCAGTGGATTGGCAGAGTCGTCAGAGCGTCGGACAAAATGCTTTGCAACATTTGCTCACGCTCTTTACGTTCTGAGTTCAAATCCGGTCGAAGTCAACGTTTTTTTCAATCACCCTGGGTGTATAAATCAAAGTACAGACCAAATACTTGGGTCTATTAAATACACCCCAACCCAAAGCATTGCTGGCTTTGTGCCTAACATTAGAAACAATTATTTAATATCTCTTTCACGATGTTGTAGTTCTTGTTACCATCATGATTTTTCACGTAGTGACAGGGAGTGTCAGGTTTGAAGTTTGCTGCGGTAACAAATCGTTCCCGGTTTGTTAGGTAGTATTTGAGTAAAATTTGTCTGCCATCTCTAGCAGGCCGATCAACCACACATAGGCATTTGTCTGTGACAGCTAATGTAATTTTACAGCGAATTCTCCCAAAATAAACTCTAACATAATTTCAATTGCCAATTGGGACGACTTTATTTCATGGGTGTGACTTGAGAGAATTATCAACCTCCCAACTTCCTATATACTGACGTCCTCTTGTTAGGGAAAACTCCATATGTAATGGGTGCAATTGTACTTGTAAATCTATTAATGGAAGTTTTTTTTCTTATTATTTATGCTACGTTCACTCTATTTAGTATACGATGACAATAAATTAAACTGAATTCAGTTACAGAAAAGAAAACGCCTTTCAGAGATTATGCCACCAACGCTATTATATAATATCTCTATGAATACATGACAAGTTCACGTTCAACATTTACATTATTTGTATATCATGAGGGCGGTGGATTGGCAATATCAGAAGAGCGTCAGACACCATGCTTTGTAGCACAGAGTTATGGCTCTTTACGTTCTAAGTTCAAATCCCGCCGAAGTTAGCTTTGCCTTTCATCCTCTACGGGGTCGATAAATACAGTACCAGTAATGCAGTGGGGTCGATTTCATCAACTTTCCTCTCCCCCCTTCAAATTGCAGGCCTTGTGACTAAAGTTGAAACAATTATTTGTATATCATATAGATGTTGTTTCATGATCCAAGCGGACAAAATGGCAAAAACGTTAGATAGGAGAATAACAAGAGAAATGTACTGAAACAGACATTCCAATTGGTGGGGCCCGTTCTTGTGGATGGCTATCTCCATCTAGTAAGCAGGGAGGTGATTTAAGGTCCTGTTTCCACCACTATGAATACAATGATGTACCTATATCTTTAAAATTGCCATCGAGAATGTAGTAATTGACGCTAGGAATAGTTTCCAATCGTGAAAACAATGCCAAAAATGGATTGAAAGGTCACTTCAGTGACGGTATGGCGCCCTCAGTGTTAGTGCTACAATAAAACACACCAAATACACCCTGTAAAGCGTTTGGTGATAGGAAGACCATCCAGCTAAAGAAAACCTGCCAAATAAAGAAATAAAGAGTCGGGAGGATTATTCAGTTTTGTAAAAGACGTAAGAATCTCCCTAATGCTGGTGCCACGATAACATGCACTCAGTGCACTCTGTAGAATGTGGGAACATCTGTCAAGGAGAAGCTCCTCTTCCTTCTACCCGTCTGAGATGTCAGTAGCACCGGTGAAGTACTGACTTGGTCTCTGATGATCTGTCCAACATTTCCTAGCAGGGAAATTGGACATGAAATGATGACGACGGCGGCGGCGGCGGCGACGATGACCATGATGATGATGACGATGATGATGATGGTGGTGGTGGTGGTGGTGGTGGTGGTGGTGATGATGACGGCGGTGAGGACGACGACAACGACGATGACGGCGGTGGCGGCGGCGGCAGCGGCAACGACGACCATGATGATGATGATGATGATGATGACGAGGATAATGATGATGATGATGATGATGATGATGATGATGATGATGATGATGATGACGACCGACTCCTGTTGATGTCTCAGTTTGTTGTCGTTCGTTTGATCGAGATCAGTGATCAGTCTCCAGGATCTACCACGAGGAGGTCGACAAACTCTGGCCCTATTCAACCTTCATCACACAAATGATCGAAGATGGTCGAACTTCTAGATAGTCACTCAATCTGATTGTAATCAAATTTTCACAACAACACAACTTACTGACCTACAAAATACGATATTTAAATAATTTAGTCTGAGATACACTATTTCTGAAACCAAGAAGGGTTGATCATGATTGGAAAGACTTTGATCATAGATCTGATCATTAAGAACATGCCTGGGGTTAAACAATGCCAGTAAGCTAACAATTTGGATGATTTTTTTCGATTTAAGATCATGAAGTGAAAATGATACTTTCGGCAATCTCTGAAATTCTTCGTACATAATCGGCAATAAGAATCGAATACATCCTGGGCATTATATAATTCGATTTTATCTACCTTATATCTGAAAAAAAAAGAGAAGAAAAATAAAGACATGGTGGTCATGACTGGAACACATTTGATGGAAGGCAGACATTTAAACTGTTTTAATTTGTAATTCTAACATCCGAGGAAATAGGCTCTTTCGGTCATTTCAAGGGCAACCAAGGCAAATTATGGTGCACTTTCATCAGATAAAATACAGATTTGTTTTATAAATAAATATTGACATACCCCGAAAAAAGACAACCTTAACGGTTGAAGTTCACAAATATGTATATGTATGTATATGTATATATGTATATGTATGTATATGTATGTATATATATGTATATGTATGTATGTAGAAAATATATATTTGTATGTATGTAGAAAATATATATTTGTATGTATGTGATATATATATATATGTGTGTGTGTGTGTATATATGTGTATGTACAGGATATGTATAGTATAATATATATGTATGTTTAGTGTGTATGTATATGTATGTATAAGATATATATATATATATTTATGTATATATGTGTCTGTGTGTGTATGTATGTATATATAGACATATATATGTGTGTATGTGCGTGTGTGTGTGTATGTGTATACATATATATATATATAAAAAAATATATATGTGTGTTTGTATAATATGTATATATGTGTTTGGTGTATGTATATATATGTGGTGTGTGTTTGTGTATATATATATATATATATATATATATATATGTGTGTTTGCATATATGTAGTATATATTTATATATATATATGGTATGTGTATATATGTGTATAAAATATATATAAAATGTGTGTGTGTATATATGGGTGTATATGTATGTGTGTGTATATATGTGTAGGTATGTGTATGTATATATGTGTGTATATGTGTGTATATATATATATGTGTGTGTGTGTGTGTATGTGTATGTGTGTGTGTATATATATGTGTATGTGTGTGTATATATGTGTGTATATGTATATGTGTATGGGTGTGTATGCGTATGTATGTGTGTGTATATATATATATATTCACTTTCCTATATGTAAATGTATCTACAGTCCATATATACTACATACAAACACATATCAATACATATGTACATACATATATATATATATGTGTATATGTATATGTATGTACATATGTGTTGATATGTGTTTGTATGTAGTATATATGGACTGTAGATACATTTACATATAGGGAAGTGAATATGTGAGCCAGCATGTCCCCCCACACTTCCTCTCCAGACCAATAACAACAACACATCTTTGACAAATATTCCCAAACTATCCTTCTTTTCTATTTTTCCTGTCATCCCATTTTTATCAAAAGACATACATCTTACACCTCATTAAAAACCAGACAAGCACCTAAATTCATCTTTGATATATAAATCTGTTGAAGATATTCTTTATGGATTTGGAAGAGTTGATTCAGCTATGCCATTATAAACTCATCAAAGGTCAGCTAATGAAATAAAACCAGCAGGAGAGTAGGTTTACGACAACCTTATCTTACAATCTCACCATTTTCTGAGTGTGTATATATATGTGTGTGTGTATGTGTGTGTGTGTGTGTGTGTGTGTGTGTGTGTACTTTAATTCCTCCGGACCTTCCTCATCATCAACACTCATTAACACCACACCCCAGACACATCCAAATCTCTCTCTTATATATAGTCACACATTTCAACACAACTTGATCTCAGTTTGACAATCGCCACAGACAGACGAATGCGAGAAAGTTCTCCAGCCCAAGTTAACCAGGAATTTCTAAAATTCTTCCCAGCGAAGTTAACAAAGAACTTACTGGATCTACCAACTCATAATATTATAATGGTTTCTTATATAGGCACAAGGCCAGCAATTTTGGGGATGGGGAAAGTCGATTAAATCGACCTCAGTGCATGACTGGTTCTTTATTTTATCGACCCCTTAAGGATGAAAAGCAAAGTTAACCTCAGTGGGATTTGAACTCAGATCATAAAGGTCCGTAACTCTATGCTGCAAAGCATGGCGTCCGACCCTCTACCGATACTGCCAATCCACCGCCCTATCTCATAATATTATAATATTATATTATAACATTAAATAAAGTACCAGTAATACACTGGGATAATTGCTGGCCTTGTGCCAAAAGTAGAAACAATTCTATTATAACATTAAATCAAAAGATTTTTTAACACTACAAGTGAAATCATTCTTTTCCCTTTTTTTCAAATATACCTAACTGCACCAAGGATCTCA
>CAXHJY010001289.1:5000-10000 GCA_964016885.1 Eledone cirrhosa
CTTTTCAACCACGTGACACTGATGTCTTATTCTTTCATCTCGTTGCTACCACACCATTCAGAGATGGCTAGCCTATTTTCCTATATATAGTTATACAGAGAGAAAGAGCGTGAGAAGAGGTTTAGGTTGGTAGATATAAGTATATTACGATCTGTTAAGAATATAATGGCAGTATGACTGTCTCCTATATAAAATATTTATTGCTCGCTGTAATTTAATTTACGATTTTTATAGAACATTATATATAATCATTGTTCATGGACAATAATGAATGTAACATTTATTAGATTTTCCATGTCTTGAAAACCTCAACTAAAATGTCTTGTATTTTTGGTTCCACTCTAATACATTTTACTAATCGCAATTGGAAACGTTGTTACCGAATTGCGCTAGTGTATCATACTGAAAATTAAGAAATATGAGGATAATTCTAGTAAGAGATATAATAATGTTTCACATTCCTATTGTTTCTTTCTTTTTTTCCTTCCTACACAAATCGAGAAATTCCTAATTCCATATTCTGCCGTAGTTATTAATTTTTGGTTCATGTTATATTGAACATAAATTTGCATACTACAATTGAAATAATGTTTTTTTGCTATTATTATTATTATCAATATTATTATTATCAATATTGTTATTATTATTCTATTTTCATTGGGTGGTCTTTATTCATTTTCATAAAAATAAAATATATATAATACAAGAATCGAAAAAAGAAGAGAATACATGAAAAGGAATACGAATTAAAATTTAAAGAAAAATGGAAAAGTGACAGAGACAAAAGCAATAAATAAATATATATAAAAGTAAAATAAGAAATGAAAAGAGAAAAATAAAATATTAAAATATATCAGACAAAAACATACACAAAAACTTACATAAATACACATACAAAGACACAAGCAAACACAAAATCAGAAACACACATAAACACACATATCCTGCGACATAATTACTTTTCATATCACGAAATCTGTGTAGAAAATTTAATGTATAGAATTAATTAAATAAACATGCCATGTATGAACCTGAAATATAAAGATTTATAATGGTTTGATAATTTCAATTAAGGAGAATGTTTATTGAAAAATATTGTTTGCTAATGTTACCTCCAATTTTGTCAGACATTTCTGTATACATTAATGTAAATTTTGATTCAATTTATATATCTGTGTGTACGCATGCATGTATGTACCTATGTATGCATGTGTCTATCTGCACATGAAGGTATGTATATATGAATATATAAATACTTAATGCTAATCCACATCCAAATATATGTAATTGATAGCTTAACATTCATACACACTAAACTACTATTTAGATATACGCTTCTCTAACTTACCTCCCTTGTGGAAGAATTACTTTCTTTAATTTATTTTGATAGATATATCACTGAACAGATTATAATATATGAACCTAACTAACTGATTTAATAGAATACCCCGTATCGTCAGTGCAGCAGGAACATTCATCGTCGAAACCGGTGGAGGTCTAACACACACACAGATCATTCGTACAATGTCCATTGTCATTGCCATCAACTTTATTTCATTGACATGAAACAATTAATGAAAATTGCTTCAAAAATGAATTATCAGCAGCCAGATATCCTTAGTTATATCATACACTAGAGCAAATAATGACGTTTATACCAGAACATTAGATGTTTAACAGAAGGAGCAACATGTCCGAATGGTTAAGAAGACGAATTTACATTTCTAAATCCCCGTGTGTCCCAGAGATTGATATGAATTGCATACTTCGTTATCTCTTATCCGTGTTGCATTTAGTGTCGTGAACGATTGTCTGGAGAAATAAATTCGTTCATGACTAATCCGCCCATCCTCGGAGAGACTGACATTAAGGTTCCCAAGTTTTATACAGCAACACACCCGGTGGTGCGTGTTCATGCAACTGACTAACATTCTGGATAAGAATGCATCAGGTTATCTACCAACTTTGACAAACACAGTATTGATTAAATGATATTTCAAGTAAAATAGAAAAATAATTATTGCGAAAATTGCCACCCAGGTGGGTGGATTCACAACAGTCTCGTTGTGAAGCATATTTCTTAATAACAAACATACCCACCTCTACTTTTAGATGCCGATTCCCTAGACGTTGATGGTTTATTTAGCGCCAAAAGACGGCTCGTGAAGTTAACGAATTAGTGGCTGATCATTCCACAACGAGGGGAACATTAACGTAATTCTCATGGTGTTTCAGAAGGAAAGAGTGTACCAGAGATGGACCAATGTACAGTCCAAGTACAGTCCATCCGACTGCATTCCAAACAGTTTCCGTCTACCCAATATCTCTCATAAAATACGAGGCTATGCTAAATGACATGCGCCCAAAGTGTGGTGAAGTGGGATCAAATGAGTAATCTCATCATTTCAAAGCGAAAGTCCTAAAGATTCAACCATACTGCATCTAAATAAGATACAACATATTTGCACAAATAGCCACGCAGTGGGACTAAATCCCAAACCTCGTTGATGCGAAATGATATCATAAACTACACAGCCATAATAGCGTGTATTACTGGAACAGATAACATATACTTGCAAAATGGTGATGCTATTAGCGAGTCATTTCGCATAGGAATTGATCCAATAGAACGTAAAAAGTATCACGAGTCTTCAAAAATAGAAAAGCTTAAAATGCAATTAAAGAAAACAAATAGTTAACGTTAATTTCCGCATTTTAACAACTTTTTTGCAATGACATTTAAACAATATTTTAAGAGAAAATATTAAAAGTTCATTGTACAATTTTAAGACATAACACGTATTAGCATTTCATATTATTCACCAACGCATGCGGTAAAACTGTCCAAAATTAGACTAATGCGTTGATTTCTCTAACATTATATTTTTCCTTCCGGTTTGGACACGTTGTTGCCAACGTTAGATGGTTTAGAATTCGAAATGTTTTTCAAGATATCGAATATCACTATTACTTTGTTTTAATTTTACAATTTATCATTTATTTGACAGATGATACATAATAATAATAATAATAATAATAATATGGTAATGTTGTTACTTTAAGAAATATTGTAAATTGTAAATACGTTAAGATTATTTCAAGAATGCTTGTTATATTTTTACATTCCATCTAAACAGAAAGAAAATGTGAAATCGTCTATTTGCTTAACAACAAATATATTTTCTTTTTACACAATTCAAGAAAGTTAACTTTTGATTTACAATTCCCCTGTGACTGAAGTACTTTGAAGGTATGTGACTTAGTGGTTATTATGTTCGAATAAAGATTGCGTGTTCAATTCCCGATGGGCAAGTCCAATGAACTGAAAAAATTAGTTCTAATGATAATTTATATATCCAGCCTTGTCACCCACTCTATTAAGCTGAACCCTCCTCAGAAATACTTTAAATGTAAAGTGACTGTTGAATGCTCAAAAACTTAGACGTCAGTTTAATGACCAGGAAAAAAGACTCATTGTCTAAACCTATAAATTACATAGAAGTTTCTCATTTGCTGTCACATTAGTAAACCATATTGTTACATTATTATAAGGTGCTTACCAGGATGCTTATGGTTTGTGATAGCAAAACGTTTCAACAATTCGACTGCCGTTGTTAATAATTCACCCAGTATACTCAATATTAGAGCAGTGTGAATTAGGGAAATTGTGTCGATGGATTTGCCAAAAGACATGTTTAAAACCAACTCTGATCAAATTTCATGAAAATAAGATAATAAATCCGAATAAATATTTAGTCATATATATGCAAGTGAGTATACACATCAATGTATATGTCATTAAGAGCAGGCAGATAAGTAAGGGTTAAGATGAATTATATTTCTCCATTATACTCTCTTTTCTTTTCCAATAATTAGAATAAGTGAAATGACTCATCTGACTTTGGAAAAAAGGGACTCACACACGCCTTGTTGTCATGACAATACTATACATCATTTCACCTCTTGTGTTGTTGAAGTTATTGATGTTCTTTTGAGAGAATCGTTTTCGAAAATGACTGAAAATATCGAATAATGTACGCCATTTTTACCAGTACCACAACAATACTGGTCCATCCACACACACAAGCGCGCGCGTGCGTGCATGCACACGTGCACACTAACATACTTACACACACACACGCACACACACACACACACACACACACGCCCACACTTCTCCGTAGAAGACAAGAGCTGAAAAATATGTTTCAACATGTTAAAATACACCCCTCCATACACACACACACACCTACACACACACTCCTACGGACCGATTCATTTCCATTATCACAACAGTGAACCACTTTGCTACACACACGCACACACACACATATTTGACTTAATAGACACCTGAACTGTTGACCTCTCAACATGACTGCAACTCAATGAAGCGGAAAAGGACACTCTTAGACAAATCTACATTTGGCGCAAAACCAGTTCGCGATAAATTCAATTTAAACATTCACGTGACTTCTACCGACCAATCAAAATTGTTTTCACTACAAAAATTGTTGCAACACGAATTAGCGCGACATTTATAGTGCTTATTCATGTGACATTCAACAACCAACCAAATCTTAATACACCCCAAGTCACTTTTTTCACATAAAACAGGAAGAATTTCCAAAACTGATTTCATTAGAGCAAAAATCATGAGCAATCTATCTGAAAATTGTTTTTGAAAAGCATAGGAAATGCGCAACCGGTAAAAACTTAAAACTAAAACTGAATACTAACTAATACTTATTACTATTTTATAATTATTCCTTATTAAACTATTTTTCACTGGGAAAAATTTGTCAGCATTTTATTTTCCTTTTTACTAATATATATATATATATGTATATATATATATATATGTATATATATATATATATATATATATATATATATATATATATATATATATATGTATATATATATATATATGTATTTATATATGTATGTATTTATATATGTATGTATTTATATATGTATGTATATGTATATATGTATGTATA
>CAXHJY010001289.1:32500-50000 GCA_964016885.1 Eledone cirrhosa
ATTTTGATGAAGACAGAATACTGTCAGTAGGCAAGTCCCCCAGAGATGTATTCAATGGGACTAGCATTGAAGTTCTGGTGCAAATGAGCCCAGAGCGAATAGCTATGATCCCACAGCGTGTACTCCTGGACGGACTTACCTACATAAACCTTTCGGTTGAGGGTAGGCGGCCTTCATGTTACCATTGCTTTAGCAGGGGTCACCTGAGGGCTTCCTGTCCTAAACTAATGAACCAAAAAAAGGCTCTTCTGCCAACACCCATCAAAACAACACAACCACCAACACCACCACTACAACAACAACACCAACACACAAAAATAACCACAACAAACACAGTCCCACCCAACCTCACTCCACCTAAAACCACTGCAAAATCACATACAGACACAACAGCTCCCCAAGACATACCCCTCCCCAATCACACAGACGATACAACAGATGAGGCTATCTCGCCATCACCCAGTGAAGACGAGGGAGAACCCCATCGCTCGAAAAGAAAGAAAAGACATCACAAAAGCAAAAAACCAGCAAACACTACCACAAACATACAACCACCAACACAAACAACAAAAATATCACAAACAAAACCCCCACCTCCTGAAAACAAAATACCTACAACAAAACGAAAGCACACACAAGAACTACAGACAAAAACAAACACAACACAAGAAAATTACACTTACACTTACATAAACACTGAAAACAAAACACTAATGGAGACCATTACGAACGACCCTTCGGTTTTCACCGAAGGGAAAACTTTCGCCCACTCTATAAAAAATAGCAAAAAAATGAACCTAAAACTGATTAGGGTCCCTATACAAACTTATAGGTCCCTAAAAGAAACATTTGAGAAGGATGTGGGGAATTCCTGCGTGAAACCACTCAACCGCGTCCTTCTCAAATGCCTCCCCACCCCAGACACCCCCATTCCACCAGACCCCACCCCACCAAACATCTGCGTCCCCACCCCGCCGGAAACCACCACCCATCCAGACAACCCCTCCAACACCCCCATGGAAATCGTGCGGCCTGGTCCCCAGGAGGCGAAGGGTGAGTGATCTCTTTTCCTCTTTTAACTTTTCAGCACCAACATGGCCAATATAAGAGTTGGATGTGTGAACGTACGCGGCCTGAGGATGCCCTGGAAACAGGGCAAACTCTTAAACGACCTCAGGTCGCACAGTTTGGATGTGGTAGCCATTTGCGAGTCCAGGATCCACGGCGAGCGACAGCTGGCCCCCATCTTCGATGACTTTGAGATCTACGCATCTCTCTGTCAACCGGGGGGTGGGGGCGGAGTTGCCGTTTTGCTGCGGAAACACCTGGGCCTCGTAACACAGACGGTACATCTGGACCCGGAGGGTCGACTGGTGGTCCTAGACGTTGACGGTAGTGAAGGTGGAGCGTTCAGGCTGGTGGCCGCATATGCCCCATCCGGGACACCGCGGCCAGACTTCTTCAAACGTCTAGAGACTTTTCTGGGAACGTCCCGCTCCTTGCTTTTAGTGGGGGACTGGAATGGAATCCTAGATGCACGTTGGGACTATGTGGGAGCATGTCCCGATAAAGGGGGGTGTAACAGCCTCAAACAGTTAATCGACCGATTTGACCTGGCCGATAGATATCGACTAGATTTTCCGACTGCGCCACTGTGGACGTGGAGTAATCGTAGCGGAACATCTAGATCGTACCTAGATAGGGTTCTAGTTAGAAATAAGGATAGGGACATGTTAAGCTGTCCACAAATGTTCATGGTTGCCTATTCAGATCACAAACTAGTGACCTGCATGGCCAACCTTGATAGAACCCATAGACAAGGACCCGGCTACTGGAAGCTGAACTTGTCGTTACCGACAAGCAAAGCCTACAGTAGACGGATTAGCACTTTAGTTAAACAGCACTTGACAGGGGCCATTGTCAACAACAGATGGTGGTACTCTCTCAAGAGGGCAGTTAGATTAGACTCGATAGTTTTTAGTAAAGAATTAGCGTTAGATAGAAATAGAACCGAGAAGGAACTGGTAGATAAAGTAGAAGAGGCTATTAGAAGTGGCAACGTAGCCAGCGTGCTAGCAACGAGAACGGCCTTGGACCAGTTCTTCGACGCAAAGCACGAGGGCTGCGTTGTCAGAAGCAAAATACGTGCTCTGGGAAACGAGGGAGCCAAAGCTGTTGGCTGGGCCCGAGTGACGGAGGCAAAAAGTGGCAACAAGTCCACGATTCGGTCTTTGAAGGACCAAAACGGACGCGTGATACGTGAGCCGAAGCAGATGTGTGCGGCTTTTCAGCGGCACTTTGCTCGGCTGTTCGGGGGGAGCGGCGCGCCGGGAGAGGCTATGGATTTCGGTCCATACCTCGACGGCCTACCGCGACTCTCGGACAGCGAGGCGAAGTTCTGCGAAAAGCCGATTTCAGCCACTGAGATAGGGGACGCGCTGAGCCAATGCGGCAAACGCAAATCTCCAGGTCTCGACGGTCTACCCTACGAATTTTACGTAGCAATGCCGGACTTATTCTCCGGTCTCCTGGAAGCGGTCTACTGCAACTGGCAACAGAACGGGAGAATTCCCAATTCTGTAACCGGGGGCGTGGTCACACTAATCAGGAAGGACGAGAATAAGGGGGATGACATAGGCAACTTCCGGCCCATAACTCTGCTAAACACAGAGTTACAGATTTTGGCCAAGGTGTTGGCAAAGAGGCTGGCGCTTGTCGTCGAGAACCTGGTGGGAGAAGCGCAGACATGCGCGATCCCGACCAGGTCCATACACGACAACCTCCACCTCATGCGATACATCATAGAGAGGGTAGGGTGTAAACCCGGCTTCGGTGGGGCCCTGATCAACTTGGATCAGTCTAAGGCTTTCGATAGGGTTGACCATCGTTACCTGGATGCGGTGCTCGAGGCGGCAGGCTTCGGACCCGTGTTCAGGGGCTGGATTGCTGCAATGCACAACAGCAACATCTGCTCAAGGGTCAAGGTGAACGGTTACCTCTCGGAGCCGTTCCATATTACGCGATCCATTCGACAGGGATGCCCTCTCTCCTCCCTTCTGTACGTACTGACTCTCGAGCCACTACTGCGGAAGCTGGAGCTATTGCAGGGCATCCCTCTGGAACCGGGACTGCGGAAAGCGGCGTCGGCCTACGCCGACGACGTGACAGTAATGGTGTCGAGCGCCTCGCAAATCGAGGAAGTCGGCACCTTACTAAAGGAATACGAAAGTCTCACAGGAGCGAAGCTGAACCGGGACAAGTCCATCGGTTTGCAACTCGGATCGTGGAGAGGCAGACCGATGCCTTCCGATGGCGTCGTCGGACGCTGGACGGAAGGACCGGTAAAGCTGCTCGGGGTCTGGTTTGGTCCGGACCTCCAGGTGGAGAAGAACTGGAACGAAGTGACGGCCAAGGTGTTTGCACTCACCCAGAAGTGGGCCGAGTGCAAACTATCCTTGAAAGGTCGAGCGGAGGTGGCGAACAGTTTTATAGCGTCCGCCATCTACTACCGCTTGACCGTCGTGCCTTGTCCAGCCAAAACGCTCGCCAAAATGGAGCGCGCCCTCTTCCGATTCCTTTGGAAGAGGCGGGCTCCTTTGGTAAGAAGATCCATCTGCTGCCAACACCCTTCTAACGGAGGGCTGGGGATGCCGTGGTTGACGATGCGCAAACACGCGCTCAGGCTGCGGCATCTCTACGTATTCCTCACCGGACAACCGGTGTGGGCCCCGTTCGTGAGGCGAGCCTTCCCACGACTCGTCTCGCTGACCGAGCTGCAGTCCTGGGTCAAGCAGAGACCGAGGAAAATGGGCGACTGGCACATCGAATGTGCTCAGGCGCTCACAGCCCTCTGGCAGGCGGACCCGGCGATCAGTGGAGACTCCACTTCGTCATTCTATAGAGGGTTGGTCCGCAGCAAGTGCGACGACGCGCTCGGTGAAACTCTAGGCGTGGAGGAAGATGAACTGGCCAGTCTGTTCGGTAGGACCTTCCGCCCGGGACCGATGGACAACTTCCAAAAGTCCCTGGCCTGGCAGTGCTACCGAGGAGCTCTACCAGTTCGAGACAAGCTCTACAGACATGGGCGCCCGGGCAGGGACCCTGCAAAAAAGATCTGTCCGAGGTGCGTGCGAGACGAAGAAACCGTCGCGCACGCATTCATACACTGCCCGGGCGTCACTGACCTGTGGGGCTATGTGGAACGACTATTGTCGCGGGTGGGACCAATCCAGTTGACCACCGAGTCCATTGTCATGATCAAACCGCCACCCTCCTTCAAAAACGAAGGAGAGGCGGTTTTCCTTTGTGTGATAGCTATGGCGAAAGAGGTTGTATGGTGGACAAGGTTGAAAGGGCTGAGGTCAGACACCTTTCTCTCCGGCCAACAACTGATTCTTTTTTTCAAATACCACTTTGGAAGAAGAATCAGGATGGAGAGAGAGGTGCTGTACCCCAGCAAGTTTTATGAAAGGTGGGTGAAAGTGGCGAGAATGGCCCGAGTGAATGGGCCTTCTCTCTATATCAGCCTGTAGGTTGAGGAAAAGGAGGAGGAGAGGAAGGGAGTACAAGCTCTTCGTACTCCTGGAGATGAGGGTTGCACATTTTTTTCGGGGGTCTGTGTTACCCATATAAACTGTCTCCCTCTATTGGGGAAAATCGACTAACTTTTAAATTCCATCTGTGATAACATTTTACACGTTTTTATTGTATGTAAACTTCCCCCTTTGTATTTGTCCCCTTCTTTTGTGCCCCTGTGGCTAATAAAGAAATATATCTATCTATCTCACTATCAGTCGTGTGTCACTTCGCGGAGAAGTTTCCGTTAATTTATGTAAGGAAAAAACGTGAGTTTTTAGTTCAATTTTATATCATTGTGTAACTTGACCACCCGTCTGGACCTTCAGGTGGTGGGTCAACTCATTTTCGCCCCTACAGGGGCGGAATATCCATTTAAAAAATTTTTCTCCATCGAATCTTGGAAAAAATATTGTAAAATTTTGATTACGTTATGAACGCTGCGTCCAACGATAATGGTGGTGGAGAGGCGGTAAGACTACAAAGCTCGCAGTCAACAACGTCTTCTTCACTAGATACTATAGAGATGGAAAGACAAAATGAAAATAAAAAAACGAATTCACATCCAAACAACACAAATGACACCAAACAGCTCAATGACAACAAAAATAACAGCAAAACCAATAATGATGATAAAAGCAACAATGATAACAACAACAAAGAAAAAAATAAAGACAACGCCAATAACACCAGCATCAAAGACAACAACAACACCAAGGAAAATACGGATGATACCAACATCGGTGACAACAAGAATAACAACAAGAATAACAACAATAATGACAACACCACCAATACGGATTCCACAAAGAAACCAAAAATCTCCTTTGCGGAGAAAGTTCAAAAGAAAGAACAATTGATATATCTCGACATAACAAATGCTGAACACCTTTTAAAGGACGCTAAGAGATATGTCACCTTCGAAAAAAATGGTGCTTTCAGCATCAATTCTCCGGTAGAAATTCGCAAGGAAACTGCTCTCAAAACGATAGTTTTTAGGACAGTTTCCAATTCTACCCGAAAACCAGTCCAATTGTCACAGAAAGATATTGAACTGGTTTTCAAAGATTCAATGAATGATATTGCATTCATTCAAAGAAGCAAACTTTTTGGGAGTATTTCGGTACTGATGAAGGATCAATTGACGGCCCAAAATTACTCTGTGTCGCCAATTGTATCCAACCTGTACACCTTTTTCCCTACATACATGGGAAAAAGGACACAAAAGATCAGAATCACAAGTGTCACACCAAAGGTGAACATATGGTGGATACTGTGCGGCTTCATCAATTTTGATGAAGACAGAATACTGTCAGTAGGCAAGTCCCCCAGAGATGTATTCAATGGGACTAGCATTGAAGTTCTGGTGCAAATGAGCCCAGAGCGAATAGCTATGATCCCACAGCGTGTACTCCTGGACGGACTTACCTACATAAACCTTTCGGTTGAGGGTAGGCGGCCTTCATGTTACCATTGCTTTAGCAGGGGTCACCTGAGGGCTTCCTGTCCTAAACTAATGAACCAAAAAAAGGCTCTTCTGCCAACACCCATCAAAACAACACAACCACCAACACCACCACTACAACAACAACACCAACACACAAAAATAACCACAACAAACACAGTCCCACCCAACCTCACTCCACCTAAAACCACTGCAAAATCACATACAGACACAACAGCTCCCCAAGACATACCCCTCCCCAATCACACAGACGATACAACAGATGAGGCTATCTCGCCATCACCCAGTGAAGACGAGGGAGAACCCCATCGCTCGAAAAGAAAGAAAAGACATCACAAAAGCAAAAAACCAGCAAACACTACCACAAACATACAACCACCAACACAAACAACAAAAATATCACAAACAAAACCCCCACCTCCTGAAAACAAAATACCTACAACAAAACGAAAGCACACACAAGAACTACAGACAAAAACAAACACAACACAAGAAAATTACACTTACACTTACATAAACACTGAAAACAAAACACTAATGGAGACCATTACGAACGACCCTTCGGTTTTCACCGAAGGGAAAACTTTCGCCCACTCTATAAAAAATAGCAAAAAAATGAACCTAAAACTGATTAGGGTCCCTATACAAACTTATAGGTCCCTAAAAGAAACATTTGAGAAGGATGTGGGGAATTCCTGCGTGAAACCACTCAACCGCGTCCTTCTCAAATGCCTCCCCACCCCAGACACCCCCATCCCACCAGACCCCACCCCACCAAACATCTGCGTCCCCACCCCGCCGGAAATCACCACCCATCCAGACAACCCCTCCAACACCCCCATGGAAATCGTGCGGCCTGGTCCCCAGGAGGCGAAGGGTGAGTGATCTCTTTTCCTCTTTTAACTTTTCAGCACCAACATGGCCAATATAAGAGTTGGGTGTGTGAATGTACGCGGCCTGGGGATGCCCTGGAAACAGGGCAAACTCTTAAACGACCTCAGGTCGCACAGTTTGGATGTGGTAGCCATTTGCGAGTCCAGGATCCACGGCGAGCGACAGCTGGCCCCCATCTTCGATGACTTTGAGATCTACGCATCTCTCTGTCAACCGGGGGGTGGGGGCGGAGTTGCCGTTTTGCTGCGGAAACACCTGGGCCTCGTAACACAGACGGTACATCTGGACCCGGAGGGTCGACTGGTGGTCCTAGACGTTGACGGTAGTGAAGGTGGAGCGTTCAGGCTGGTGGCCGCATATGCCCCATCCGGGACACCGCGGCCAGACTTCTTCAAACGTCTAGAGACTTTTCTGGGAACGTGCCGCTCCTTGCTTTTAGTGGGGGACTGGAATGGAATCCTAGATGCACGTTGGGACTATGTGGGAGCATGTCCCGATAAAGGGGGGTGTAACAGCCTCAAACAGTTAATCGACCGATTTGACCTGGCCGATAGATATCGACTAGATTTTCCGACTGCGCCACTGTGGACGTGGAGTAATCGTAGCGGAACATCTAGATCGTACCTAGATAGGGTTCTAGTTAGAAATAAGGATAGGGACATGTTAAGCTGTCCACAAATGTTCATGGTTGCCTATTCAGATCACAAACTAGTGACCTGCATGGCCAACCTTGATAGAACCCATAGACAAGGACCCGGCTACTGGAAGCTGAACTTGTCGTTACCGACAAGCAAAGCCTACAGTAGACGGATTAGCACTTTAGTTAAACAGCACTTGACAGGGGCCATTGTCAACAACAGATGGTGGTACCCTCTCAAGAGGGCAGTTAGATTAGACTCGATAGTTTTTAGTAAAGAATTAGCGTTAGATAGAAATAGAACCGAGAAGGAACTGGTAGATAAAGTAGAAGAGGCTATTAGAAGTGGCAACGTAGCCAGCGTGCTAGCAACGAGAACGGCCTTGGACCAGTTCTTCGACGCAAAGCACGAGGGCTGCGTTGTCAGAAGCAAAATACGTGCTCTGGGAAACGAGGGAGCCAAAGCTGTTAGCTGGGCCCGAGTGACGGAGGCAAAAAGTGGCAACAAGTCCACGATTCGGTCTTTGAAGGACCAAAACGGACGCGTGATACGTGAGCCGAAGCAGATGTGTGCGGCTTTTCAGCGGCACTTTGCTCGGCTGTTCGGGGGGAGCGGCGCGCCTGGAGAGGCTATGGATTTCGGTCCATACCTCGACGGCCTACCGCGACTCTCGGACAGCGAGGCGAAGTTCTGCGAAAAGCCGATTTCAGCCACTGAGATAGGGGACGCGCTGAGCCAATGCGGCAAACGCAAATCTCCAGGTCTCGACGGTCTACCCTACGAATTTTACGTAGCAATGCCGGACTTATTCTCCGGTCTCCTGGAAGCGGTCTACTGCAACTGGCAACAGAACGGGAGAATTCCCAGTTCTGTAACCGGGGGCGTGGTCACACTAATCAGGAAGGACGAGAATAAGGGGGATGACATAGGCAACTTCCGGCCCATAACTCTGCTAAACACAGAGTTACAGATTTTGGCCAAGGTGTTGGCAAAGAGGCTGGCGCTTGTCGTCGAGAACCTGGTGGGAGAAGCGCAGACATGCGCGATCCCGACCAGGTCCATACACGACAACCTCCACCTCATGCGATACATCATAGAGAGGGTAGGGTGTAAACCCGGCTTCGGTGGGGCCCTGATCAACTTGGATCAGTCTAAGGCTTTCGATAGGGTTGACCATCGTTACCTGGATGCGGTGCTCGAGGCGGCAGGCTTCGGACCCGTGTTCAGGGGCTGGATTGCTGCAATGCACAACAGCAACATCTGCTCAAGGGTCAAGGTGAACGGTTACCTCTCGGAGCCGTTCCATATTACGCGATCCATTCGACAGGGATGCCCTCTCTCCTCCCTTCTGTACGTACTGACTCTCGAGCCACTACTGCGGAAGCTGGAGCTATTGCAGGGCATCCCTCTGGAACCGGGACTGCGGAAAGCGGCGTCGGCCTACGCCGACGACGTAACAGTAATGGTGTCGAGCGCCTCGCAAATCGAGGAAGTCGGCACCTTACTAAAGGAATACGAAAGTCTCACAGGAGCGAAGCTGAACCGGGACAAGTCCATCGGTTTGCAACTCGGATCGTGGAGAGGCAGACCGATGCCTTCCGATGGTGTCGTCGGACGCTGGACGGAAGGACCGGTAAAGCTGCTCGGGGTCTGGTTTGGTCCGGACCTCCAGGTGGAGAAGAACTGGAACGAAGTGACGGCCAAGGTGTTTGCACTCACCCAGAAGTGGGCCGAGTGCAAACTATCCTTGAAAGGTCGAGCGGAGGTGGCGAACACTTTTATAGCGTCCGCCATCTACTACCGCTTGACCGTCGTGCCTTGTCCAGCCAAAACACTCGCCAAAATGGAGCGCGCCCTCTTCCGATTCCTTTGGAAGAGGCGGGCTCCTTTGGTAAGAAGATCCATCTGCTGCCAACACCCTTCTAACGGAGGGCTGGGGATGCCGTGGTTGACGATGCGCAAACACGCGCTCAGGCTGCGGCATCTCTACGTATTCCTCACCGGACAACCGGTGTGGGCCCCGTTCGTGAGGCGAGCCTTCCCACGACTCGTCTCACTGACCGAGCTGCAGTCCTGGGTCAAGCAGAGACCGAGGAAAATGGGCGACTGGCACATCGAATGTGCTCAGGCGCTCACAGCCCTCTGGCAGGCGGACCCGGCGATCAGTGGAGACTCCACTTCGTCATTCTATAGAGGGTTGGTCCGCAGCAAGTGCGACGACGCGCTCGGTGAAACTCTAGGCGTGGAGGAAGATGAACTGGCCAGTCTGTTCGGTAGGACCTTCCGCCCGGGACCGATGGACAACTTCCAAAAGTCCCTGGCCTGGCAGTGCTACCGAGGAGCTCTACCAGTTCGAGACAAGCTCTACAGACATGGGCGCCCGGGCAGGGACCCTGCAAAAAAGATCTGTCCGAGGTGCGTGCGAGACGAAGAAACCGTCGCGCACGCATTCATACACTGCCCGGGCGTCACTGACCTGTGGGGCTATGTAGAACGACTATTGTCGCGGGTGGGACCAATCCAGTTGACCACCGAGTCCATTGTCATGATCAAACCGCCACCCTCCTTCAAAAACGAAGGAGAGGCGGTTTTCCTTTGTGTGATAGCTATGGCGAAAGAGGTTGTATGGTGGACAAGGTTGAAAGGGCTGAGGTCAGACACCTTTCTCTCCGGCCAACAACTGATTCTTTTTTTCAAATACCACTTTGGAAGAAGAATCAGGATGGAGAGAGAGGTGCTGTACCCCAGCAAGTTTTATGAAAGGTGGGTGAAAGTGGCGAGAATGGCCCGAGTGAATGGGCCTTCTCTCTATATCAGCCTGTAGATTGAGGAAAAGGAGGAGGAGAGGAAAGGAGTACAAGCTCTTCGTACTCCTGGAGATGAGGGTTGCACATTTTTTTCGGGGGTCTGTGTTACCCATATAAACTGTCTCCCTCTATTGGGGAAAATCGACTAACTTTTAAATTCCATCTGTGATAACATTTTACACGTTTTTATTGTATGTAAACTTCCCCCTTTGTATTTGTCCCCTTCTTTTGTGCCCCTGTGGCTAATAAAGAAATATATCTATCTATCTATCTATCTATCTATCTATCTATCTATCTATCTATCTGGCACACTGAGTGTGCCCAGGCGCTCACCGCCCTCTGGCAGGCGGATCCGGTTATCAGTGGAGACTCCACCGCAACATTCTATAGAGGGCTGGTACGCAGCAGGTGCGACGACGCCCTCGGAGAAGCCCTAGACATGGAGGAGGACGAACTGGCCAGCCTGTTCGGTAGGACATTCAGCCCGGGACCTATGGACAACTTCCAGAAGTCCCTGGCCTGGCAGTGCTACCGAGGGGCTTTACCCGTTCGAGAAAGGCTCTACAGACACGGGCGCCCGGGTAGGGACCCCGCCAAAAAGATCTGTCCCAGATGCGTGTGCGACGAGGAAACCGTTGCACACGCATTGGTACACTGCTCGGGCGTAGCCGATCTGTGGGGCTATGTCGAACAACTGCTGTCAAGGGTGGGACCGATCCGGTTGACCACCGAGTCTATTGTAATGATCAAGCCGCCTCCCCCCTTCAAAGATGAAGCAGAGGCGGTGTTTCTGTGCGTAATAGCCATGGCGAAAGAGGTTGTATGGTGGACGCGTCTGAAAGGACTGAGGTCAGGCACCTTTCTCTCTGGCCAACAACTGGTCCGTTTCTTCCGTTATCATTTCGGAAGAAGGATCAGGATGGAGAGAGAGGTGCTGCACCCCAGCCGTTTCTATGAAAGATGGGTGAAAGTTGCGAGAATGGCCCGTGTGAATGGGCCTTCACTCTACATCAGACTATAGGTGAGGAAGATGAAAGACCAAGGGAGCACACCTTCTCTGTGCTCCTGAGGAGAAGGGTTGCACACTTTTTTCGGGGGTGTGTGCGACCCCCCAAGGCGCCTCCTCTCTATTGAGGATTTTGTTATAAATGAAAAAGACATCAACAATTCTACAGATACATCTACACATAAAATTTCCAACAACGATAACATCATTATTAACAACAACATCACACAAAAAAAAGAAAATGTCTTTTGCTGACTCAGTCAACAAGAAACAAGATTTTATAAATCTTGATATCTCCAACGCAAGAGATATGCTCCAGCAAGGGAGAAAATTTGTAACTTTCGAAGAAAGAGGTGGGTTTAGAATTAACTCACCCCTTGAAATAAAGGAAGACACAAACCGCCGATCAGTCACTTTTAGGACTGTGTCAAATTCAAGAAAACCGACATTTGTTAATCAGTCAGATATAGAAGATTCTTTCAAGGAGATTCTAGGAAATGTCGATTTTCTTCAGCGAGGAAAACAGTACGGAAGTGTTTCCGTACTGTTTAAAAGCGAGACACTGGCCCAAAAAAGCTCTGTGACACCAATAGTGTCAAAATCATACACCTTTTTCCCTACATACATGGGGAAAAGGACACGAAAGATAAAAATAAAAAAATATACCTCCAAGCATTAACATCTGGTGGATCTTGGCTGGCTTCGTAGAGCCAGAAACAGACATAATACTTTCGATACGAAAATCCATTCGACAAAGGTGGGCGGGCACAGATTTGGAGATTCTGTTGCAAATGAAACCGGAGAGAATCTCCAAAATACCCGAAAGAGTCGTTATTGATAATAACAACAAAATAAACATTTCGGTAGAAGGAAGAAAATTTCACTGCTTTTGCTGTGGTAGCACATCTCACCTAAAAGCCTCTTGTCCACAAACACACAACAGCAACATCATAAAAAAAACGCTATTACCAACACCAACACCAAAACAACCACCACCACCACCACAAGTACAACGACAGACGAAACGAGCAACCACACCAAAACAAACAGACACTCAACCAACAACAACAGAAAAAACAGAGACAACACCCCTGAAGAACACATCCCCACTCCATCCCACTCCATCAAACACTACCACAAACACACATACCGAAACACCACCACCACCACACAACATACCCTTACCCCACACACCTGACGATGATTATTCATCGACGCATGAAGCTGCTTCTCCTTCTTTAAGTGAAGAAGAGGGAGAACCGCGGAAATCCAAAAAACAAAAAAAGAGACACCACAAAACCCCCAAAACTCCAATCACCAACACCAACACACAACCACAGACACAAACAACAACACAAACAACACCACAGTCAAACACCCTCCTATCAGCAAAACCAGCACCAACACCACCCCAAACACAAAGCACCCACCATAAAAAGAAAACTCCCGGATGAACAACAAACTAAAACAATACAACAAAAACACAAACAACAATACGCATACATCAACACAAACAACAAGAGTTTGATGGAGGTCATCTCCCAAAACCCCAAGGTGGAGACGGAGGGCAAAACTTTCGTCAAGGCAGAATCGTCTCCACACCTTAAACTTATAAGGGTTTCTATGGAAACATATAAAGACCTGAAAATTAAATTTCCACAGGACGTGGGCAACCCCTGCCACAAACCCATCAACCGCGTCCTGTTGAAAGGTTTCCCCACCCCACTCAACACCCCATCCAGCACCCAAATGGAGATTGAACAACCCGATCTCCAGGAAACGAAAAGGTAAGTGCACCTTTCGTCCTTTTTCTCCAACTTTTCTTCACCAACATGGCTGGTTTACGTGTTGGAACCGTGAATGTGCGTGGCCTAGGGATGCCCTGGAAACAGGGCCAACTTTTAAACGACCTTAGGTCACACAGTATGGATGTGATAGCCATCACCGAGTCCAGAATCCACAACAGGCAGCAACTAACCCCCATCTTCGACGACTTTGAGATCTACGCATCTCTCTGTCAGCCAGGAGGTGGAGGTGGAGTGGCTGTTATGTTTCGGAAGAACCTGGACGTCGGAGTACAGCAAGTACACTTGGACCCGGAGGGTAGACTGGTAGTCCTAGACGTGAACAGTATCGGAGGTGGAGCCTTCAGACTGGTGGCCGTTTATGCCCCGACCGGGCAATCGCAATCACGGCCAGACTTCTTTAAGCATCTAGAGTCTTTTCTGGGAACGTCTCGCTCCTTACTTTTAGTGGGGGACTGGAATGGTATCCTAGATGCACGATGGGACTATGTGAGAGCATGTCCCATGACCATGCGGGGTGCAACAGTCTCAAAACTTTAATCGGCCAATTCCAACTGGCCGATAGGTATCGACTGGATTTCCCGACTGCACCACAGTGGACGTGGGTAAACCGTAGTGGGACATCTAGATCGTATTTAGATAGGTTCTTCATTAGAGAAAGGGACAAGGATATGTTAAGCTGTACACGAATGCACATGGTTGCCTATTCAGATCACAAGTTAGTCGTCTGCTTAGTCAACCGTGATAGAATACATAAACAGGGTCCCGGATACTGGAAGCTGAACGTGTCGTTGCCGGCACGTAAAGCTTACAGTGAACGGATAAGTAAACTAGTCAAGCAACAGTTTACGGGAGCCATCGTCAACAATAGATGGTGGTACTCTCTCAAGAAATCAATTAGAATAGAATCGATAGGTTATAGCAGAGAGTTAGCCTTAGAGAAAAACAGAATAGAAAGAGAACTAGTAGCCAAGGTAGAGGAGGCACTTAGAAGTGGCAACGCGGCTAGAGTGTTAGCGTCGAGAACGGCACTGGACCAGTTCTTCGATGCGAAACACGAAGGCTGCGTGGTCAGAAGCAAAACACGTGTTCTAGGAAACGAAGGAGCGAAAGCTGTCAGCTGGGCCCGAGTGGCGGAGGCAAAAATTGGCAACAAGTCCACGATTCGGTCTTTGAAAGACCAAAACGGACGCGTGCTACTTGACCCCAAGCAAATGTGCGCGGCCTTTCAGCCGCACTTTGCGCGACTGTTTGAGCAGAACGACGGTGAGCCGAACGGGGCAATGGACTTTAGTTCATACCTCGACGGCCTGCCGCGTCTCTCGAACACGGACGCCGAGTTCTGCGAAAGACCGATCACGGACACTGAGATACGGGACGCTCTGGGCCGCTGCGGGAAACGCAAGTCACCCGGTCTAGATGGTCTACCCTACGAATTTTACATAGGCATGCGGGACTTGTTCTCTGGCGTCCTCGAAGCCGTCTACTGCAATTGGCAGCAGAACGGGAGAATTCCCAGTTCTGCAGGCAAGGGCGTAGTAACGCTGATCAGGAAAGACGAGAACAAGGGGGACGAAATTAACAACTTCAGGCCCATAACTCTGCTCAACACAGAGTTAAAGATTTTGGCCAAGGTGCTAGCGACGAGGTTGGCGCTTGTCGAGAACCTGGTAGGGAAAGCGCAAACGTGTGCAATCCCGACCAGGTCCATACACGACAACCTCCACCTCATGCGATACATCATAGAGAGGGTGGGTAGTAAACCCGGCTTCGGTGGGGCTCTGATCAACTTGGATCAGTCTAAGGCATTCGATAGGGTCGACCATCGATACTTGGAAGCGGTTCTCAAGGCGGCCGGTTTCGGTCCCGTGTTCAGAGGATGGATCGAGGCGATGCACACCAGCATCTGCTCGAGGGTCAAGGTGAACGGCTACCTATCGGAGCCGTTCGCAATCACGCGTTCCATTCGACAGGGATGCCCTCTCTCCTCCATTCTGTATGTATTGACTCTAGAGCCACTACTGCGGAAATTGGAGCTGTTGCAGGGCATCCCCTAGAACCGGGACTGCGCAAAGCGGCGTCGGCTTATGCCGACGACGTGACAGTAATGGTGTCGAGCACCTCGGAAATCGGGGTGATCGGCAACATACTGAAAGAATACGAAACGCTGACGGGAGCAAAACTAAATCCAGACAAGTCTGTCGGTTTGCAACTCGGTACGTGGAGAGGCAAACCGATGACATCCGACAGCGTCGTTGGACGCTGGACGGACGGACTGGTGAAATTGCTCGGGGTCTGGTTCGGTCCAGACCTCCAGGTGGAGAAAAACTGGAACGAGGTCACGGCCAAGGTGTTTGCACTCACTCAGAAGTGGGCAGAGTGCAAACTGTCCTTGAAAGGTCGAGCGGAGGTGGCGAACACTTTCATAGCGTCCGTCATCTACTACCGCTTGACTGTCGTGCCTTGTCCCCGTGAACACCTCGCCAAGATGGAACGCATGCTCTTCCAGTTTCTGTGGAAGAAGCAGGCTCCGCTGGTGAGGAGATCCGTCTGCTGTCAGCACCCTTCCAACGAAGGGCTGGGAATGCCGTGGCTGATGATGCGCAAACATGCGCTGAGGCTGCGGCATCTCCAGGTATTCCTCACCGACCCCCAACCGGTGTGGGCACCGTTTGTGAGACAGGCTTTCCCACAGCTCGTCTCGCTAACGGAGCTGCAGTCCTGGGTGAAGAAAAGACCGAAAACGATGGCCGCCTGGCACATTGAATGCGCTCAGGCGCTCACAGTCCTCTGGCAAGCGGGCGCAGCAATCAGTGGAGACTCCACTTCGACATTCTATAGAGGGATTGTACGTTACAAGGGCGACGACGTGCTCGGAGAGACTCTGGGCGTCGAAGTCGATGAGCTCACCAGTATGTTTGGTAGGACTTTCCGCCCGGGACCTATGGACAACTTCCAGAGGTCCCTGGCCTGGCAGTGCTACCGAGGAGCTCTACCGGTTCGTGACAAGATCTACAGGCACGGACGCCCTGGCAGGGATCCTGCCAAGAGGACGTGTCCAAGATGTGCGCAGGACATTGAAACAGTTCTGCACGCAATTGTACACTGCCCGGGCGTAAGCGACCTGTGGAACTATGCAGAACAACTGCTGTCGCGTATGGGACAAATACAGTTGACTGCCGAGTCCATAGTAAGGATCAAACCGCCAGACTCTTTCAAAAACGAAAGAGAGGCGGTTTTCCTCTGTACGGTGGCTATGGTGAAAGAAGTTATATGGTGGACGAGGTTGAGAGGACTGAGGACAGATGCCTTTCTCTCCGGACAACAATTGATTCCCTTCTTTAAGTATCACTTTAGAAGGAGAATCAGTTGGAGAGAGAGGCACTACACCCCAGTAAATTTACTGAAAGGTGGGTGAATGAAGCGCAAATGGCCCGAGTGATTGGGCCTTCTCTGTTTATAAGCCTGTAGGTTGAGGAATGGAGCAAAAGGAAGAAAGGAGCACTTGCACAACACGCTCCTTGAGTTGAGGGTTGTTCTATTGACGGGGTATTAAACAACCCATTTGTGGCGCCTCCCCCCTATTGGGGATTTCGATTGTTGAAATTGTTTGTTTTTATATTTTTTACACGACTGTATGTAAAATCCCCGGCATGTTTTGTATTGTCCCCTTTCTTGTTGCGCCCTTGTGGCTAATAAAGAAATCTATCTATCTATCTATCTATCTATCTATCTATCTATCTATCTATCTATCTATATATATATATATATATATATATATAGGTGTGTGTGTGTGTGTGTGTGTGTGTGTGTGTGTGTGTGTGTGTCTTTACATATCTATATATATATATAATATATATATGTGTATATATATATATTATATATATGTGTATATATATATATATATATATATATATATATATATATATATATATATATATAATACCTTGACGGAACTAGCATGTATTTTAACTGCTAGGACCGGTTGCAACTCCATATATATATATATAAGAAAAGAGTCAGGATGCCGACGGCTGAGGTCCGGCTGTTTCGACAGTTAGATATGTACTGTTCAGATCGACCTCGGAGCTCACACGTCGGTGGCCTGACTCTTTTCTTATTACCCTAAGTATTGAGTACTCTGGTGCGTTATGGTCCCCGTGGTATCTTACCACCCCCCTTTGTTATATGTATATATATATATATATATATATATACGTAGGTCCCGGGTTGAGTCGGGGATAACCACAGTAAGTAAGGTACTCAATGCATGGCAGAGTAAATTTTTTTTATTTTATAGAAGGAGCTTC
>CAXHJY010001289.1:57500-72500 GCA_964016885.1 Eledone cirrhosa
ATTTCTCCATACAGCATCCATTTGGGAGGCCAGCTGTTATACATGTGCACCATCTGACTACACTATCTCAGCATGTTTTTAAAACCAGAGATCGATGCTTTCACAAGAAACTCGATGTCACTCATTTGTTTTCTCTCCAGTCAATTCCAGCAATCCATCTGAAACTGATTTCCTGAAACCTTCCAAGATGTTTGTAGTTATAGTGATGCCTGTAAGTTACAAATGTTTCACATGCATGCAGAGATGATGTGAAAACACATGCATTGTACACTTTTAATTCCGTCTGAAGTAAGGTCCTATGTTGTGACCGTAAACACGCCTCAAGCTTTCCAAAACATGACTTTCTCTGAATCCTGGATTTAATTCATCATTCAGGCTACAAGACATGGTCACGATGTTTCGAATGTAAACAGAATGTTCTACTAAAACATACACAAACATATTAGCCTCTCTATATTGTTTTTAAGGCGCAAATTGCAGTATGAACACGGTTTTCTTGAGACGTATTGTCAGCTCCAAGGCTCTGTAAACCTTCTCAAGAGCATCCATTAGGTGTTGCATAGCCTACTATGTGTGAGTCACAATGCCACATCGCTCGACATAGAATAAATCCCTCACCAATATCAAAAACACATTTGTCTGCCTTAAAAGGTCTGATATTGAAGATATTTCTAGTTGTTTGATAGCGGGAATAAACACCATATTCACAGTCCCTGAAAACCAGTTGAAATACAATTACGAAGTACAATGCAAAGAGTGAACGACCAAGAATATCTCTTTGCTTCACTCCATTTCTGAAATTTCTGAGTTCAAATAATTTCCACCGATATCTATACTGTCATAAAATCCTTTCAAAATACTTCAGGGCGACCAAGGGTCCCACATTTCTCCACATAACTCCTCTTTTCACCGTGTCAAAATCCTTAGTGAGAGCAACAAAGATTTGGTACAAATCTGTACATTGTTCTAAGCACTTCTTTTGCAATTTGCGTAAGCAACCGAGCCAACAAAACCTTCGCAACCATAGAGAGCAAAGGTATGCCTCGATAGACAGACGTAAACATATAAATACATATATACATATATATATCCACACACCCACACACACACATATATATATATGTATTATTGAGCACTTTTATTCGATATGTGTATTTCCACATTTTTTCGAATAGTTTTCGCGGATGTAGAGGTTATCTCCCTTGCCGAATTCCATGTGCGTATTTTGCCTGGGTCTTAGCCATCTTATCCGTTCGGACGAAAGCTCGTTGAAGAAGTAAATTTCCAGTCCGCTGAATTCTAGAAGTCTTATATATTTATATGTGAGCTGATAGAGTACAGTTTAAGGATTTACAGAAACCCAAGAACCTAGATTTAACACCTTTCTAGTGGGTCCGGGTATGATTTTACATTCATTTAAATTTATTAATTTATTGATATTTTTTATCTGATTGTCCTGAATCTTCTGTTATCGATTTTTTATCGTGCGGTTGATTTTAGACTTGTTCTATGTGTGACGGTATTTTAACGATAGTTATAGCTCTGATTTATCTGAATTATTGAGCCCTCTGCCGCTCATTTCGAATTTTGTTTATCGTGAACTCGTGCGCCGATTTTTCGATACTCGATCATTCTAATATTTTTAGCTCTGGACATAGCTATCCACCAGTTAATTTTATTGTTGATTTTTTGTCGATTCTATTGAGTGATGAATAGCTCCTGTTTTATTTTAACATGTCTATTGAGCACTTTTATTCGATATGTGTATTTCCACATTTTTTCGAATAGTTTTTGCGGATGTAGAGGTTATCTCCCTTGCCGAATTCCATGTGCATATTTTGCCTGGGTCTTAGCCATCTTATCCGTTCGGACGAAAGCTCGTTGAAGAAGTAAATTTCCAGTCCGCTGAATTCTAGAAGTCTTATATATTTATATGTGAGCTGATAGAGTACAGTTTAAGGATTTACAGAAACCCAAGAAGCTAGATTTAACACCTTTCTAGTGGGTCCAGGTATGATTTTACATTCATTTAAATTTATTAATTTATTGATATTTTTTATCTGATTGTCCCGAATCTTCTGTTATCGATTTTTTACCGTGCGGTTGATTTTAGACTTGTTCTATGTGTGACGGTATTTTAACGATAGTTATAGCTCTGATTTATCTGAATTATTGAGCCCTCTGCCGCTCATTTCGAATTTTGTTTATCGTGAACTCGTGCGCCGATTTTTCGATACTCGATCATTCTAATATATATATATATATATATATATATATATATATATATATATATACACATGATATATATAAAGTATATATTTAAATAAATGTATATATATGTATATATGTGTGTATGTATGTGTGTGTGTTTGTGTATTAGTGTATTATTCAGAATTTATGATAATAATATATTTTAAATTTATTAACGTCATTAATTTAGCATGGTAAAACATTTCACTTCGCAATCGTTAGGTCCCAGGCTCGATCTCTCTACATGGCATCTTAGACAAGTGTCATTTATCATACTCGTGTGTTTATCCATGCTTTGTAAGTAAAACAGGATGGACTGCATCTCTTTGTGAGACCGTCGGATGGATTGTACTTGTAATTCAAAAGTCAACATTATTACGCTCAATACCCTGCAATGCAACATATATTCCATTAATAAAAAAAGAATTGTAATGCTCATTGTTGAGAGTGAGGCGTGTTCATTTCATTCCATTAATCTGTCAGGAAAATTTAGCTCTAGTATTTATTAACACATTTCTTATAACATATATCTTTATGCCAGTTGTAGCCATATGTGATTTCATATTTTAAAATGTGTGTCTGGTTTTATTTATCATAGTTTATGTATCATGTGACAATGTATCTCGAGTATGTAATGGGGAATCTTTCATATAACTATACCTTAGCCTTCATATATTAAATTACTAAACATCTTTTGAGAAATATTTTCTTCGATTGGAATTCTTTACGAAAAATATATTCCCTAAATATATGTCTCTCTAATGAGGTATATTCAGGCTATTGTATTTAATAGTTAGGCGTAATACTAAAATATATAAGAGAGGAAAATAATACTATTATATCTTTACCATGCGCCATCATTGAAATGGAAAGCATTTGTCTAATATTTGGTGAATTGAAAAGAAGAAATGGTTTCTCGAAGGTAGAGATATAGAGATAAACAGAAGAGAGAGGGAGAGAGAGAGACGTAAAACAGCAGATTGTTATACATTTCTATCAGTCAAATAATATTCTGATGAGAATATCCCATCGAAAGTATAGGATCTCCGTCAATTCCAGCGACGTTTACAGTTTGCTAGTGAACGTAACGTGCAAATAATCGACTATTTTATAGATAGGTGCAACTAAAGTGGAGTGGAGCAAGGTGAAATAGATATTTTGCTCAAGTACATGGGCTAACCTGTCTTTGAACCGAACTTTTACGATCTCAACCACATCAAAGAAATATTCCACAGAAAAATTATTGAACGTATCATATAAATAGGTTTTCGTCAGTAAGTGTTGGTTTTATTGGCTTGGTGAATTCGTTACGTCGTTAGAACGTCGCGGAAAGTTTCGTGTTATTTTCCTGACTCACACTCTCCTCATTCATCTACTGTTTTTCTCGCTCACTTTCCCACGCTCCCCCTTTTTTCCCCCTTTTCCCCGCTTTACCTCTTCTTCAAGCTATTATTTCTCCTCTCTCTTCTTCCACTTTCCCAATATTTCACACTCGTTCCTCCGCATCTTCTCTTTGTTCTCCTTGCTCGGGTTGCTCACTGAGCTCTCTATACACACTATCCCCTCCTGCTCAACTTGCTCTCATCTTTGCTCTCCTTTCTCTCTTTTCCCTCCTTGCTCAATTTGTTTTCCTTTCTCTCCTTGCTCTCGTAGCTCCCTTTGCTCTTCTTACTTTCTCTCTCTTTTTGCGAGAAAGTAATAAGTGCTAGGAGTGTCTTGAGCAGATCAAAAAGAGATAGGAGAGCAAGGAATGCATCGCAAGCAAGGAGGAGAACAAAGAGAGCTAGGACTGTAAGGAGAGAAGGGAGAGCCTGGAAAATAAGTATAGCAGGGAATATTAGGAGAGGTAGAAAGCAGAGCAAGGAGAATTGACAGAGCAAAGAGAGTAATGACCTCAACACTGAGAGCAAGCGGAGCATGTCTCTATCTTTGCGAAACCTCGTTCAAGACCATTATGCTTTAAATGCTTCTGTGATCAATAATTAAAATACCAATCTATTTCTGACATCGATCCGGCCATCTCCCTCTCTTTCTCTGTTCTGATTTTATTTCTCTGGAAGAAGTAGGTTGTATTTAGGCGTGGGACGAATAGTGTCCACCGTTTTTATACGCTCAAAACAGTGCCCCTGAATTAAAGGCCAATGTATACCCTGCAACTGAAAAACCGATGAATGTAATGCGTGGTATGTTATTTACATGCAGTAGTTTAAGTTAAATGTTAAATCTATATAAAATATAAATGCTGCCGAGAACTGAACTCCTTATTCTGGTTGTAATTGTGGTTTTTGTCCACATAATCATATGAATGGTTTTGTAAAGGACTATTCTCTCTGCGTCTGAAACCAAAGTGGTCTACACAAATTGGAACGTTAATTGCCTCCGTGTAATTGTTATTTATCCATAGATGCTATTATGGATATCTGAATTCATGGAAAATGCAAGTTGTCACGAGCTCGACGTTCATATAAACACTGCACATAACTATAGAGGAGATGATTTCAGGAGGCCGTTTCACAGATAGACTGTATATAAGGAATGTAATCAGCGTAATTTACTTGAAACACATGCATAATATACTCAGAAACTTGACATATTGAAATAATGTTTAGAAGGAAGTGGATTGGACTGCCATCAATTTCGACGATATGTGTTCCAATTGACGATATGTGCGCCAGGCGACATTCTGCTAATGAAGTAAACGTCTAGGTGATTGAGCATTATACAAACGCGTGTATTCTTAATGTAATCATGAGGTAGATTCAGCGTGACAGAATGTATGTTGAATTGTATCATGTATTATAACTGTTTCTACATTTGGACCAAGGCTAGCAATTATCCCAATGCATTACTGGAGCTTTATTTGATCAACCCCATAAAGATGAAAGGCAAAATTAACCTCAGCAGGGTTTGAACGTAGAAGGGCATAACTCTATGCTGCAAAGCATAGTGCCTGACACTCTGCCGATACGCTCTGTCAATCCACTGCCCTCACCATGTGTTATAATGTAAGCTGATGAGAATTCCACAGATACCCACATCTTTAATTTAATTCTTTCTTTCAGCGACATAGCTCGACCTACAAATTACATGTACCGCATCAAATGGGCTTTGAAACGGTTTCCATCTAATCAGTTTCATTCATAAATTTGGGTTGTTCCGAGGAGATGTTGGATAAATGATATGTCAACAAGATATCACAGAGTTGGCTCGAAACCACAATTGCGAATCTAATTTCTTAATAATTTGTTTATGCTTTGTTTATATTTATAACAAATAGCGAGATATTTAAGGAAACTAATCCAAAAGTGTATGTGATACGTAAGATGAAGTGTAGATGAGATAGATCATTGCAAGCATGAAGGAGCGAAACAGAATCCTCTCCTCCCGCATGAATGAGCCCTTCAAATTGGACTAAATATTTCAGCACATATTCTTTGCAATCCTACAGGGTAAAGACCTTTCAATAATGTACATCAGCAGAGATTTTCTACTTCAGAAAGACAGAACCAGTGAATGAAAGAAGATAACAGACTTTCATTGGTTGATTCATTCTCTCATCTTTAGACACTTCATACATAGCAATATATTGAAATATTTTCTCATATATATAAACATAAATTGGTATGTTATTTAAAAGACTGTAGTTATTAATGTTAATTGGTAACGGAGTAGAATGTGACAAAGCAATAAACATTCAAGGATAATAAAGAATAAAATATACTTCCGACACGCCAAATAATCTATCCTGTATTACATAACACAATCAACAAAATACCGATGCACACATCATTATTAACCGGAAGATACAACTATTACAAACCCGAACAACGAAAAACGTACACAAAATGCACAATACATTCAAAGAAAATTGTTTAAATCTTCTTTTTTTTAAATACTATTTAGCAGTGCTAAATTAGCAACAGTCAAAAAATGTTGTCACTCTCACTGCAAAACTTGCCTGAGACCTAATTGAAGATACGCGGCATGAATTTAAATAAAGACAAATATTTATTCTAGACATTCTTTTTACACAATCGTCAAAAACATAATATATTCTGTTAAACATAACGTTTATCATGTTCATCTGGCGGCCTCAGCCGTAATCAACTCAACAATTATTACTGACTGCTTGTGGTCTCCAAAGCACTAGTGGGCATATAGCAGCAGAGGTGGTACGATGACAGTCACCAGCAAATCTCATTCTCCTTTTACGTACAACGAAAGATATGCAGACCGGCATATATTTCTTTCAAAGTCAGATGTCTTCAGTTTATGTTCTGAATGCGTCGAATGCGAGTGTAGGTGCCATCAAGGCGTTTTTGTTTGGGTGAAAGCGTCCACATTTCACTTCCCTATATTAAGATTAGTTGAATTGTTACTTGGGAGAGTGATTTTGGTGTGTTTGGAAAGATTTGAGCGCCAAACTCGAGTCATCTTGTTTTAAGCAGAACATGCTTGGGCTTTTCTGGTGGAAAAATCCTACACAGTTTCCAAGATCCAGGGTCCAAGATACTTAAAATACTCGACTTGCTTGATATCACTGCTGTTAATTGCTTCGATCTTGTTAACTGTACTGTTTGATATGTACTATGTTTTACACTCGTTGAGATGAAAACCAACATGGGTGGCTGCTTCCTGGAGAGATGTCAAAGTTTGTTATGCATTTCCTAGGCAATCTGCAAGAAGCGCAATGTCATCCGCAAAACTAAGTTCAGTGAGATGTATAGCGGGGTGCCTAGAGCTCATGCAGAGTTTGATGGTTATACTTTTGTTATTGATTTTGTCGATTGAGAGTCTCAGATTGTAGTCTAGGGTGATGATAAAGAGAAATTGACCAAGTGTGTCACCCTCCAGCACTCCCGCTGAGATGTCAAATGACTCTGTTGGACCATAAGGGATGATTATAATGGCACTTGTGTTGCAATACAGAGCCCTAATTGTTTCCACAAGTCTTGATGGGATGCCATATAAGGGTACAACTTCAAACAGAATGTCTCTGTTTATGCTGTCAAAGGCTTTCTAAAGTCAACAAACACTAGAGTCATTTGTCTGTTGGAGTTTCTCATCTCTTCCGCTCCTCATTTCAGGGATGAAATCTGTGTAAGTGTAGATATACCACTCCTAAAAAACATTTTTTCTTGTTACGAAGGTTCCGATCAACATATGGAACTATGCGGTTGAGGATTAACTTGTAGATCTTGGCAGCAATGGGCAAAAGTGGAATTCCCCGGTATTTTTTTTTGGGGGGGGGGGGGGGATAAGAGGTCACCTTTCTTTGGGAAATAAAATATGCCTCGACAATAATATAAAATGATGGTGTATTAGTGTAAATCTTCTTATAGCCTCATATGCCTCAAAGACTAATCTTTTATTGCGGTATAGAATGAAAGAGGGAGAAGGGAAGACTGGAAGCTTCAAAGAGAGAATAAAAGGAAGGCAGTAGAGTGTAATATGACGTGGGGAATGTTAGATGGGAGAGACAGCAGGTGTTGTTAAGCAGCAATCAGCATATATATACATATATAAAAATAACGCTTGTATAAGGTGTTTGCGATGCTCCCTAACAGGTGTGTACACGTTGTTTAAGATGTTGCGTTTAAGGCAGTGAATAGTGTATGAATATATATATATATATATATATATATATATATATATATATATATATTTACTCATACACAATCTATATTACCTTTAATGGATTTAGTATAGGACAATCTAATATTTAGGAAACACTAATGAACTATGACCCACTTTTCTCTCACTTCATTTAATAATCATTCTTTCCTCTCTCCTAATTCGCTTCATTTCACTTATTTTGTGAAGTTGTGTGAAACATTGTGATATAGTTTACTTGTTTATCCTATTTGTCTTAGACTAAATTTGATAGAGATAGACACAGCCATCTCCACACCACCGGGATGTATAAAACATAATTGACTTCGGGGATTTGATATAAAATATATATCTGTCCTACCCTCTCTCTCCTCTCTCACTATATATATATATATATATATATATATATATATATATATATATATATATCCCTCTGTATGTGTGTGTGTGTACGTTTCTGTGTGTGAGTGTGCATGTTTGTGTATGCACACACGTAGACATGGCTGTACGGTTAAGAATGTCCATCTTCAACTATGCGGATACGTATGAACCCTAAAGGGCGTTCGATCTTGTGTAATCGTCTACTACTATAGTCTCTGAACCTTGGCGGAAGCCCATCCTCCACACGCACACGCACGTAAATTCGCACGCACAAACACACGCACGCACACACACACACACACACACACACACACACACACACACACACACACACACACACACACACACACACACACACACACATAGAAGCAAGCAGGAGCAGTAGAATTAGCTACTGAAACAGTGGCAAAGAAACGAAATATAATAGGACACACTCGTCGGTTCAAGCTATAGGCTTTTACATTGTTGATATTACCTGCCAATCACAACTGTTTGCGGACGATCAACGTTAAATATTTTGTTTTACTTCAGAACACAACGAACTGACCCTTCATGGTGTCATATCCCCGATATTATATACACTAGGTCACGTTTTTCTAGTTGTGCCAGCACCATTAATAGTGTGCTTCCTCTGCAAAAAACAAAGAAATAATAATAATAATGTTATACATTTTGGACAATCAACTCTTCTAATCTATAGCATTAGCAAGCTTACGTTAGTATGTAGGACGTAATTATTGGTGTGTATATGATATACTATATATATAA
Source organism: Eledone cirrhosa (assembly GCA_964016885.1). NCBI lineage: Eukaryota > Metazoa > Mollusca > Cephalopoda > Octopoda > Eledonidae > Eledone > Eledone cirrhosa. Next base: position 66,513 of record CAXHJY010001289.1, read on the forward strand.
CATTAGAATCATTATATATCTAAATGATCTCATAATTATATTGCATTAGCAACCAAATCAATCTAAATGACGGAAGTGTGTATGATGGAATTTCAGATGTGGGTATGATATAGTAAATATATAGCTTTAGGACCATTATATATCTAAATGATCTAGCAAATATATAGCATTAGCTATATGACGTAAGCGTATATGACTGGTGTGGATATAATCCAATAAATCTCCAGCATTTATGAATCAGTCAGTTAGTCGCAAAATAATCATTGTGAAATAAAGTAATTTACTCAAGTCATAAAACAACGTGTATTCCAGGAATCGAACACACGACTATGGCAAGGTGAAACAGCAATCGGCATCAGAAATAATGTTATTTCCATAAAAAAACAAATCTGCTATTAGATTTTGGACAACTAACATATCTAATATAAAGCAGTAGCCATAATAAATATCCCAAATGACATGTTTTAAGGTGGTGAATAAATAAGTAAAGAATGTATTTATATGGTGAATTCTTCTATAAGCAGAACCTCGTTCATATCAATAAAATATGTTCCCAAAACAAAGTATAGAAATGTCGTATTAGTAAAGAGCACAAGTGGAAGGAGAATAAGCTTGACATCAGTTTCCATGACAACATAGAAAACCATGGTGAATGATTGACATAGCAATGCCGAAATGAAATGCTAAAACCTACAAAAATTGTACAATAAAAGCTACAAATATCACACTGATATTACGGTATTGTATATAAAATAGAAAACAATTTATGGAATGGATCTCTGTCAGTTTTCACGATGAGTGTTTTAGTGGTTCGATCAACGGGACTGACTCTTCATGAAATTAATGAGTAAGTAGCTGAGTATTCTACTGACTCGTGTAAACTTGGGTAATTCTCCGTTAGATAAGGCGTGACTGAGTTATAAAGCTGCTCCATTGAATTACAGGTTCAATCTATTCGACAGACTTCCAAACAGTCTTAAGCTTCTCAATTTCACTCACATGGCTTGGGTCGACCTGAGGCTTGGTAATTGACACATTTCTAAGATACTACGCAGTGGAGTGTACTCTGGACTAAATGTTTGCAGCGTGAACACTTTAACAATTCAGCCATACTGAGTCAACAGACAACGTTTACTGGAGTAAAGTGTAGTATATAAACATCCATTTCTATTAAAGTTGATGTTTCTGTAGTGTAAAATGTCTGACGTGATATAAAGTTGCTAGTAGAGAAATAAATAAAGAGAGCGAGAGAGAAATACAAGAGGAATAGAGTGAGGGAAACCAGGTTGAAAGAGTGTACGTTTGTGGGGGAGAGAGTTTATGGTGTTGTGGTGTGTGTGGTTATATCATGTTGCTCTCGTTATAGAAAGATGGTAAGTGTGTGCCTTTGTATGAGATAGGTAATGATGTTGTTGGTGGTGTTGTCCCTATGTCTTTATAGTAAGGCTGCCTGGGTGCGTAACCAATTTCTTTAACAAAGCATGGATCGAGAAATTGCTATAGTAAATTCAACTTGCTTAAGATGTAAGGTACTCAGGATTGAAGCCTATACCAAATTATTGCAAAGCGAACTTTCCAATAACGTATGGTTGCTGTTAATCCACAATTGACAATGTCATGTGGATGTCTAGATATGATGAGTAATGTATCTATTTAACAAATTCATTCTTGCAACATTACGTGCAGGTATTTGTTCGGTTGTACATAGTTTAAAAGATCACTTTCATTCAAACTAAGTTTCCTCGTGGGATGGAAAGAAAATAAAGAAGAGATACTTTACATGAAGTGGATAGGGGAAGAGAGGCGTTATTTGGAGAGAGAGGAGAAAAGAAGAAAGAGGGGTGCAAAAAGGGAGCATAGGTAACTGGCGATTTAGAATAATTATAATGGTTTGTTTATTATTCTCACAGGACTGATATAAAGAAAACATTAAATAGGACGAGAACAATGCAATGTTTGTTGTGTGTAAAATATGGTGTTAACACGAAAAACAACAGTGATATATAAAAACAGGCAAAATAATATTCTTCAATATGACGAACGACAGCCAATAGTCACTCGTGGAGAAAGCCCACAGAGAGCCGTTACGCTCAGCGCTACGGTAAAACCCCTTCATAGTTTTCCTCCACCCATCTAAAGGTGCATACGTTGGGCAGGACAATTCAATTGGACTATGATCGGCACTCTCGTCTATCTTTCAAGAAACTTGTTGGAAGACAGCAATTCCCTCTCCATCTAGATTTTCATCTTCCCTTGTACCTTGAAAAAACTGACCACGTTCACCATAGCCATGAAGTAGATAAAAAGAACCTGTCCTTCCTAATGTAAGGAAGATAGCGAGCCTACCATAACAATGTCCCACCTGCAGTAGAAATCCCCAGAAATAACCAATATTCCTGGAATAAACGAATGCGTGTAGGACGGTTTCTTTACCTTGTGTGTCTCTCTGGTCGTCTCATCTGACAGTATTTCCGAGCCTGTAGAGATTATTTTTGAACCTACAATGCCCTTTGTTTAGCAATGTTAGGCCAAGGATTTCTGGAAGATATCCATGGCTCTCAGCTTAAATTTCTCTAGAAGAGAGAGGTTTGATAGTCATCTTCGACACTTATAGTCTTCATAAGAAAGTCAATGCTTTTCCAGGTGCTTAACCAATTTAGAGCCTCCAACTTGATTTAATTGAAGAATGTCAGCGCATAAAAACATTTTATTTGCCAAGCAGTACCTCTTGCTCTTTGCTTGATCCAAGACTGCTAAGGAAACATGACGCTAGTGTTCACCGTCAAGGAATCACTGGAGATGTCATTGCCTCAGTATTTGCATGGATCGCTTCATTTCTATAAAGAAAAACGAAATAGTAGGAGCACCATTGGGTAGAGACGTGGACTAGGACAAACCCTGACAGTACGTCGGTAGATGATGACAAAGTTGATGTGTGAATTCGACCCCTCCATCTGAAATTCCAGATTTCGCTTCATCTTGGCCCATTTCTGTGTGAGAGAGTCCACTCTTTTTGATGATTCGACCCAATAATTGTTCATCTGGATGTCTGTAAGATACATGTCTCAGATCAATTTAAGTGATTCGTTCATCCAGCGTCCGACATCGCTGTGGACGGCTGAGACTTACGCATACACCTGCCGAGTCGCAAGCTCTCCGACGTTTCCTGGTTAATTTATTCACTCGTCACCGCCATTTAATTATTTAGAGTAGTGTTGATCACCTCGATATGCTCGGATCTTTACATCAATAAGGCGACATCGTTAGCATATTTCGACACGGGTCTCCCGCAACTTATTTCATCTGGGATACCTTTTAACTTCTCCAATTTGTGCAGCAGTGGCTAAAGTCAGTATAGAGAACAGTGAAAAATGGAACAAAGGGAGGATCAAGTAGATGATATTGAAAGGTTCTGATAGGGGACCGTTATTTCTGACCACCAAGCAATATGTTCCTTTACATTGCAGTAATCCATTCACTGAAATCAAGTCTGAAACCGGATGCCATGAGGAAAGCCACCTTGTACCGTTGACCTAAGTATATATTTTGCTTCTGGGCGGGCTTATCCCTACCAAGTTCATTTCTGGTTATAGGAAGATGGTACCTATCATTAGATGTACATCTTGTCGAAACAACACACCGATTCTGTTTCCAGATACCGAACAACTGGTAGATGTGCACACCCGATAGCAAACCAAACTGGAGGTGAAGTCTCATAACACATACATTTTGATATAATTGTTAAAAACCACCACTCTACAGGCACCACTTTCACTATTGCCCAAGTCCAGGACCACCAATTTACCCTCTGGTTTCCGGAAGATTGACCTTACCTTGAGATCCAAGAATTTCCTAAAAAGCACTGCCATCCCACTTCCCATTCCCGGCCGAATAAAAGATGCGAACATCTGATATCTGATATTTGTTCGGTAATCCTGGTCTGGCTGACGGCATTTACATCTCTATATAGTGGTCTGAGGTCGTTCAAATGGTGGCCCTGCGTCCAGGATGATACCATCATAATATTTAGATGGCCATGTTGGCAGGGTATATCCAAGAGTAAATGTTTACTTATCCCTCAGGGGCTTGTGGAGGTCAGGTTGTTCAACCTGCATGGCTGGTGGGGTTCTCGCTGCGAACCTTTTTAAAGTGTAGATATGGGTTCCACATTGGGGGTTCCCACGTCCCAAGGGAAGTTCTCTCTAATCCCATTGTAGGAGTCGAACTTCACTGGCGTACGAAATGTGACCGTTCCAAATATCTCCTCCTGCTTTTCTATTTCTTGCCGTAGTGTTATCAGGGTCATCAAATTCTTGCTGGCCCTTCCAACTAGCACGAGGTTGTGCGTCTTGTTTTGTTGGGAGATTGTGATGGTAGTATTGGTGTTATTGTGGAAGTGTATCTTGTGACCGTGGTGTATGCGGTTTCAGTTATTTGTGTGTATTTTCGTGACGAGAAGAAATTGGAGAGATTTCATCATTAACCCTCAGGGTGGCCAAATTTGGTCATGGTTTTTCCACTGGTGTTGCTGCTGTGTTGTTGCCGGTTCGTGCCTGTCCTGTTGTTCGTTGTTGTCCCGGCCCCGGCGTCATCAGCAGTGGAGAAAATTCGATTCCTTGCATTTTTCAGCTGAGGGCAAAGTACTCGCAAGTGACTTTTTTCTCCGCAGACGAAACAATGCGGCCCTCTGCCTTGAAACATTATTTGCAGTACCGTCCCGTTTTGGAGACATGTGGTCCGAGAATTTTTCTATAGGTCTTTAGGCCTGATTTGGTGACATATCTTCAAATTAATCCCGTACCAGTCCTCCCTGGCTGTTCTAAAACTGCTATCGGGATGACATCTGTCCCCTATACAACCACGCATCCCAGAAGCTACCGCAAGTCTATTCTTGATAGAATACTTGGAATGCAGACGCTAATTGTTCTTCTCCCTATGTGTGAAGTGTACGTGATGAACCTTCTGGTTATGCAAGGGGTCACTGAATGTTTCACAGCGAGGGCATCTGACATAAACAGTACCGGAAAAGTTGCCGTATTATCTGTCCCTCGCTTTGATTTCTGCCTGGGGAGCGATGGTCGCTTTTTTGTCTCCAATGAAATTCATCTAAAGACCACAGTTCTCCCTTCTACTACTTCTAAGGCTTCTGTCATGACGGTTAATTTAGCCTAGGTTTTCTCTTGTTTAATGAGTTTCCATCCCAGAGCTAACATTCTCTTTATCTGACGAACGCACATGCTAAAGCATGACCTTTTTAACTGCTACAGCAGCGAAATAATTCTTTTTATCTGCATTGATGTTGCCGGTACTGTTTCTAGTCACATTACTGTTGGTGATGTTGATGATATTGATGCAGTTCACATTGTGGTTGGTGATGCTTTGATGCTTTCACTTTGATGCTTTTGTTGTTGGTGTTGTTTATGTCGCTGTCGGTGTCTGTGTTGTTCTTGGTGCAGTTGTTATTGTTGTTTCCTTTGTCGCAGTTGGTGTTGATATTGTTGTATATTATGTCTTTGTTGTTGGTAGAGCAGTTGGTGCTGTTGGTGATGTTGTTGAGGTAATGCTAACTTAACTTTTGCATGTTGTGTTTGAAATTAATTTTTCTGTCTCCATATTTGTTCTTGCATTGTCTCCACATTTGCGTCGCTATCCCGAGACGGCAGACATAATGTTAGGGGTGAGGGGTGGGGTTCAGGTCTCGTCCATTTTTCTTTGGAGGAAAATAAATACATTTCAAATAAATAGGCTCAGAGGCCCAAATATTATCTGGTCACCTTTTCACAGGGTAAAGACGGGTGTCTTATGACACCTTTGTTACAAAATATACAACAATTAGTTAAATGCAAACACTTGAAAATTAACCAACTCACGAGTCTCAGAAAAACACGTCGTCACAGTCCGACAAGCAGTAATGAAAAAATAATAATATTGATAATAATAATAAAGAAAACAGAATTCAAAATTTGATCGTGATATATTTTGCTTAAT
>CAXHJY010001289.1:77500-87387 GCA_964016885.1 Eledone cirrhosa
CAAAACAAACTGCCCATTAAAAGGGAATTGTCTTGTTAACAACATAGTCTATAAATGTAATGTTAAAACTAAAGATTCTATTTGCTCATATATAGGAGCTACCTCTAACAATTTTAAGACAAGGTATAATACCCACAAACATAGCTTTAAAAATGCTGCACTGGCTAATACAACATCTCTAGCAGAAAAAATCAATAGTTATAAAAATAAAAATATAAAATATGATTTGACCTGGAGTGTGCTCAAAAGAGCCACCCCTTATCAAAATAATAGAAAGGAATGTAGATTATGTTCCCAAGAACTATTTGAAATAATGAAGTCTAGGGATATCTTATTAAATAAAAGACAGGAATTAATTATATCGTGTAATCATAAACTAAAAAAAACATTTAAATATTATAAACCTAATTAATAACATTATTCTAGAATTTAATTTAATTTAAATGTTAGTTAACCTATAAATTTAATTTAATTAATATTTTATTACAGATGAGAAAATATTATGTAATCATTAATTTTGAAAAACCTTTAAATATTACTAATATATATTCAGTATTTTAATTTATAGATTAATTTTAACTTATTTTAACCTTTTATTATAATTTTTTAATTTAGTTTAACCTTTTATTATAAAATTTTTTTTATTATAATTCTTTTACAGATAAAATATAACAAAATAATATCATGTATCCTATGACGGAGAAAGAATTTTTAGTATTATTGACCTAATTAATATACATTTTGGAAATATATTTATTATTTGGTTTTAGCTTTAATCAACCTAAAACTTTAATTTTAATTTTAATTTGCTTAAAATTAGTATCCTTGTACAGACGAATTGCAGAATTTCATGTAATCATAGAATGGGAGGTGTTTTTGGATATATACCTAGTTAATATATTCTGTGCAAATTTTTTGAAAAAGATATGTATATCTATATGTATATGTATATGTGTGTATTGTATGTGTATCTGTATGTATATTTATGTGACTATATATGTATGTATGTGTGTATATATATGTATATATATATATATATATGTGTATGTATATGTATATGTATGTGTATGTGTATGTATATGTATGTGTATGCGTATTAATTTTGATTTTTATTTGCATATAATTATATTATGCTATTGATGAAATACAATATCTGCTTTATGTATTGTATACCTAATTAACATATACTAATTAACATATACTATTGAAATAAATATATAATTTTTAACTTAGTTTACATATAATTTATATGCTACTACCGATGTAATACTTTATTTTATTTTTATTTGGGTTTCTTTTCCCTATTATTAACTTTAATTTAGTTATAATGTAATTAATAATCTACTACTGTTTGACTTCATAATTCTGCTTTAAATATTATAAACCTAACTAATTTACACCTTGGAAATCAATATGTTGACTATCTTTGGTTTAGTTGACATATGATTAATGGTATACTTTTTTATTTTGTGATGCATAGATTTCGTATTTCCTAGCATTGAAAATATGTAAGAACATACATTGAATTAAGATATGGAAAATATTATAAGTTTCTTGAAACATATATTTACTTTGATCCCCTTCTCCAAACCCCCCCCTTTCCCCCATACTATTATCATCTGTTTTTGTAAGTGTATATGTATGAATATATGGGTAGATGGGTGTCTATATAGTTTTTTTGGTATTTATTTCTAGATATAAAAATACATATATGAGCATGTAAATATGAATGTAAGATTGAGTGTGTATATATGATTGTACATACATATGTATGTATATGTATGTATATATATGTATTATATATGTACGTGTATGTGAATGTGTGGTATATATATGTGTAGGTATATGTATATATGTGTGCGTATGTGTATGCTTGTATATAGGAATATATATGTGTGTATATATGTATATATGTATATGCGTGTTTGCATGTATGTGTATATGGGTTCTGTATATATTTGTATGTCTCTCTATTTATATGTTTATCTTCGTATCTATGTGATATATGTGTGTGTGTGTGCATGTATGCATATGTATGTGTTTGTGTGTGTTTGTATGTGTGTGGTTATATATATGTATGTATTTGCGCACACTCACATACACATATATATATATATATATATATATATGTGAGTGTGTATGTGTGTCTGTATGTGTGTGCGTGTGTATATATGTGTATATATATATATATGTGTATGTATGTGTATGTGTGTGTATATAGATATATATGTATATATATATATATATATATATATATGTGTATATAGGTGTCTATGTGTGAATATATGTCTTTATTCGTATGTGTGTATTTATATATGTTTATATTTAGGTGTATGTATGTATGTGTATGTATGTATGTATATGTATGTGTATGTATGTATATGTGTATATGTGTGTATATATATGTATATATATATATATATATATATATTATTCTTTATTATTATTGTAATATAACTTATGTGTATATGTGTATAAGTGAGGTTGTGTATGTATATATACTACGTGTATATATAAGGGTAATGAAATGTATATATATATATATATATATATATATGTGCATGTCTGTATTTTATGTGTGTGTGTATATATATATATATGTGTATGTGTGTATATGTGTATGTATATATGCATATATGTGTACGTGTGTGTATGTTTATATATATATATATATATATATATATATATATATATATATATATATCTGGATGTTTGTATGTGTTTTCATGGTGGTATGAGTGTGTGATATATATGTTTATGTATAAGTATATGTATGTGTATGTATATATATATGAGTCTATGTGTGTGTGTGTATATATATGTATATATATATATATATATATATATATATATATATATATGTGTGTATGTGTGTATGTGTTGCGCGTGTGTGTGTCCGTATTTTTATCTTTTTATATGTGTATGTGTATGTTCGTGTAAATGTATGTGTGTGTATGACAGTATAGGTATGTGTGTATGTATGTATGTGTAGATATCTCTATGTGCGCGTACATGTACGTATGTGTATGTATATCTGTATGCGTATGTACATTATATTATGTAATATATTTTATTGTTTTTATTTTTTTATTTTTCATAATTTATAGATACATTTATATTAGGCTGTCTGGTCTGACAACCTAATACTGACCCCTCCCCCCCCCTCCCACCTAATTTCTGTATCTTGATCTTGAAATGTGTGTACCAGTGTGTTTATGTGAGTGACTTAATTTCTATTTGCTTATGATTTTATATCCACATATATAAATGTGAGTGAGGGGTGTGTGTGTGTTTGTGTGTTCGTGGTTATGTGTATATTTATATATATACGCACATGTATGTGTGATTATACTGATATGTGTGAGTATGAAAAAAATATATTTATATGCTTGACTACATAAGTATCATTGCGTATCTTATCAGCGCATTAAGCTTACAGAGATATTAACCTTGAAATTTTTTATTTGCATCCATCTTTTTAGTATGCACATACATATTTTACACACATTATTGTAAAATGTGTGTAGGGTTTTACATGTATATACACACACCAAACTGCTTTTTAACCCTTTGTGTTTTCATTGGTCAATTTTGAACTGATATTTTGAATTGTTGTTATTATCAATAAATATACTTCATTATTTCTGAAGACGGCGTATATATGAGTTAGGTATGTATATTTAATCTTGATAATTTGTATAATTTTGTATAATTTTGTACATAGATCTGTTAAATATGCATACCAATTATAGCACATATATGCCCTAGAAACGATCGTTAAATAGTGAACTTTTTTTGTTTAATATAAGGAATTGTTTGTTCATTATTTGTTTAATATTTTATCTTGACTCTGTATACCGTTTATCTTTCACCGAAATTGGATTTTCATTACATCTCTTCTTTCCATGATATCCGGAATACATTGAGTTCTTCATACGGATTGGATACTACCGTAAACTCTTGGTAGATTTATCTACATATATATATATATATATATTTATATATATATATAGACTGAATAATATATATATATATAGACTGAATAAAAAATGGCGTAGGCATACAACACAACAGGAGGAACAATGAATATAACACCACTGACGATGTTGCAGATGTGCAACGAAAGATTTATGTAAATTATGTAAACTATATATATATATATGTGTTTGTGTCTATATTGTATCTGTCTTATTTTTGACCGCCGGTCAGTCAATGGCAACATTCAGGACCGAGTAAGTTAGATCGCAGATATAATAAAAGAAAGCGAGAAGCGAAAACCAACCAAACAGTGAGTGTGTTCTGTTATTAATTCTGGCAATATTACGCAAATATGACCCTCCCCAAGTATAACAATATCTGTTTCGACACACGATTTCATATAAAAAACCTCGCAAAACTAATTCATCGCCGCTATGGCATTAGCTTGTGCCAAGCTGAAAGGTTACTGAAAGACACTGTTTTCTGTTATATAAAAACTACAATAACAACAGAACAAATCCGCTTCTTAAAACACTGTGTTTCCTCCAAAACATACACAACAAACATATATATATATATATATATATATATATATTTATATATATATATATATATATATTTATATATATATATATATATATATATATATATATATATATATATATATATATATATATGTATATATATATATATACTAGAAGTAGCTTGACACATATATATATAAAATAAACACATGAAACAATCTCAGGGAATAGTTTGTAAAATGTTTAAGCAAACATAGCTAGGTAGCTAACTAACTAAATTAAAGTTTAATTAGAACTTCAAATATAGATATATTTTAAAATGATTAATCTCCTTTGTATATATCTCTTTAAATAAAAAATATATTTCACCACTAACCAGTAAATCACATATATATATATATATATATATATATATATATATATATACAGTATTTTCCGTAGTGTTGTAATATAAATATTACACACAGTAGATGGACAGCTCACGTAGAGTTTGCTCGACGGTTCCAGTTGTAGTTCCAAAAGTAATCCGGAGAAAAATAGAAGGATTTAAATGGATACAGTTTAGTTAAAAGGAATTTATTGACACCTGTTTCTATAACAGTTACATAACCGGAAAACAGCTGCTATCTACAAAGTATTAGTTATGCAGACATTCAATATTTCAATGTTATTATCAACTGTCATTTCATCGGAATAATTTTACTGAGGACCTGTTTGTTTTTTATAGAGAATATTAGGGGGGAGGGGTGAAGTTGTTAGAAGAATAGTTGAGGGAGTGTTTTTTTGATAGCAGTGAGAACTTTTGGTGGCAGCAGGTAATTAGATTCCCATCTGTTGTTTTGACATTTTTATAGAATATATTATTGGTTATTTTTCTAAATCTATAGAAGGATTAGTGATAGTATAGATATGCGTGGTTGGTTTTGTGTTTGCACTTAATTAACATTCATACTTAAATTTTTCTTTCAAGTGTACGTATCTTTTCGCCCACGCATTCACACACAAACATATATGCACACCTCTACAAAATACATATACTCACATTCACATACTTACATGCTCATACTTACATACATATACACATGCATACACATATATATACACACATATATACATGTACATACATACGCGTTCATGTGTATACATTTTCATACTCAACTTATCTTTATATACACACGTATAGACACACACATATATACATACATACATACTCCAGTCTATGTATATATATATATATATATATATATATAAGCACTTTAATACATGAATACACTTACATCTAACTATACACATAAAACATATATATATATTTACATATTTATATACATTTTCACATATATATACATACTTATGGTCGCTTTTAGACACATTCATTATAGCATATTTGCACCTATTCTCATCAGCATATCTTTCCATTATTAGTGTGGTAATTTAAGGTTATTAATATACATATATATGTTGAGAAGAGATTGTTTTTATATTTTTCTAACTAGATTGAGGTTTATATAGTTGGGGGGATGTCCCTCTTTTATGTATTATTCAGCTTGTAGTGGGAAAAAAGGGTTTTAGTTCGGTGACAGCAGAATAATGTTCGTTCAATTCTGTTATTCAGCAATTTCTTCTTGTGTGTGATTATGTAATAAATCTCAAGATTACACAATTTGCAGAAATTTTGGCTCCTGGAAAAGCTTTGGGTTTTAGCTAATTTCTCCCATTTTAGGGTAAACTTTTGATCGCTATCCCTGAGCGTCCAAGCTTTTTCTGCTAAAGTTGTTACATTTCTTTGGCTCTGGTGTTTTATTGAGTAAGAATGCCTATATAATCGAGATTTAAACGATGTTGCCGTTGATCCCACGTAATACCACTCGTTGCCTCCGGATTTAATGGTACAATTATAAATAATTTTTTTTTCCAGGCAGTTATTGCCGAGGGGGCAGTTGTCAGAATAGGTGCAGTTACAGTTGTGTACGTTGGGTTTTCTCTGGAGTAGTATTGCGGACGAACTTAGGTGTGGTTTATTTATGTTCTGTAGTGTATTGTCTACTGTTTTTTTTGTGTTCTTTGTACTTAAGTTTTTAGTGTTTTCGTTTAACCTTCTAGTATTGATCTTTTTTATGTGTTGTTCAAGGTTTAACGCTGTAGAGTATGACAGTCTTATAGTGGTAGGGTTTAGGATTTTGTGGTATTTGTGTGATGTAGGAAAATGTCTCTTAATTATTTTAAAGAAGAGTACTGGTAAATTTGTACTAATGGAACTATTGTATTCGGGGTTATACCATAAGTACTCTTTGCATAGGTAAGTATATATTACCCGTATGTTTTGTGAAGGTATGTATACCTTCTCGTACGTATATTTGACTGTTATAGCGTATAATCTTTACATATTCTGGTATTTAGGGTTTGGCTATGTGTATACGGGAGTTTTGCGTCCGCGTGAGTGTGCAGGTTCGTACGTATGGTGGGTGTGTGTATATGTGTACTTCTTGTTTTAGTTGACTTACGTCTCCGAACATTCGTGTATTTATATGTAGGTATGCGTGTGCGCTTGTTATATACGTATTTATTTACTTATATACGTTTATATAATTATTTATTTATTTGTACACAAGCATACACACACACACACATATTTATATGTGCGTGGTTTTGTATACCCATGGTAAGGTTTTGCGTATGCTTGTGTATGTACGTATCTGTTTGCGTGTATGTATTTATTTGTTTCTATTATCTCTGTATTGTATTTATTTACTTTGTTCTTAACTCTGTAGCGGAGATTCATTTGGTCTCCTAGTTAGAATTTTAGTCTACGATTTCTGCTATACCATTTACGTGGTTTTGTCTTTGCGTGCTATTGTTCTCCACGGTCCACATATGACTTATTATCTTCGTTTTTTCGTTCATTGCCAGAGAACGTCTCTATGCATCACCTAAGAGAACATTAGTCTACGACTTCTTTTATATCATAAAAGTGGTTTTGTCTTTGCGCATAATTGTTTTTCACCGCTCCTATTAATGACGTATTATTCGTTTTTTCCCGTTCTTTGCCAGCGAACGAAACCACGAACCAAAGTATCGTCTTCCTGTCTTCCTCCGGTTGCAACGTTTTTTGAAATATCCAGTTCTGCGTTTACAGATTGACTTTGTTGGTTTCAGAAGATCCCGTTAAGGGTGAAAGCAGCGATTCTTTGCTTAAACTTTAATCTGTTATTTTAATAAATATTTGCTCTACGGTTCTTATATATTTGATATATATTTTCCTTATCGAGCCCTCTTTGGATTTTAGTCTTCAATTTTATTATTATTACTATATATATATATATATATAAATATATATATATACATATATATATATATATATATATATATATATATATATATATACATATATATATATATATATATATATATATATATATATATATATATATATATATATATATATACATATATATATATATATATATACATATATATATATATATATACATATATAAATATATATATATATATATATGTATATAAGTATGTATACCTACATATATATATATGTTTATATATATATGTTTATATTTATATATATATATATATATATATATATATATATGTATATAAGTATGTATACCTACATATATATATATGTATATAAGTATGTATATCTACATATATATATATGTATAAGGACGTACAGAAGTAAGTATATATATATATACATGCATGCACACATATATATATGTACGTATGGATTCACCGAACATTTCCGTTTATCGTTTTCGGTACCCCGGCCGATTAACTCACTCGATATGCAAATTAGGCTGCTCAGCCGTTAATATGCATAAGGAAAGTACATACATTCAGACGTTCAATCATCTGGCAGGAAGGTATACGTTGCTGACGTTAGCTAATAAGCTTGAAACTAGTACTGCGTTCCTTTGTCAGTGTTGAACAAACGAGCAACGATGGTTGCTGGACACTACGGCTTAATTCGGGATGTTTGATTACAAACACACCGGGCATTATAATAAATGTTCGGTGAATCCATACGTACATATATATATGTGTGCATCTATGTATATATATATATACATACTATTGTACGTCTGTATGGATATATGTATGTACGTATACATACTTATATTTAAGTAACAGCCGTACTAATAGTGAGAAATGAAATTTCGTTTCATTTTTCCGTTTATATATGTATATATATATATATATATATATATATATATATATATATATATATATATATATATATATATATATATATATGTTTATATATATATATATATATGTTTATATATGTATATATATATATATATATATATATATATATATATATGTTTATATATATATATATATATGTTTATATATATATATGTTTATATATATATATATGTATATGTATATATATATATGTTTATATATATATATATGTTTATGTATATATATATGTTTATATATATATATATATGTATATATATGTTTATATATATATATATATATATATGTACATATATGTTTATATATATATATGTTTATATATATATATATATGTTTATATATATATGTTTATATATATATGTTTATATATATATATGTGTTTATATATATATATATGTTTATATATATATATATATATTTATATATATATGTTTATATATATATGTATATAATTGTTTATATATATATACTTATATATATATGTATATATATGTTTATATTTATATATATATATATATTTATATATATGTTTATATATATATGTATATATATATATGTTTATATATATATGTATATATTTGTTTATATATGTTTATATATATATATATATATTTGTTTATATATATATATATATGTATATATATATATATATATTTGTTTATATATATATATATAAATATATATGTAGATAAATCTACCAAGAGTTTACGGTAGTGTCCAATCCGTATGAAGAACTCAATGTAATCCGGATATCATGGAAAGAAGAGATGCAATGAAAAATCACTTTCGGTGAAAGATAAACGGAAAACAGAGTCAAGATAAAATATTAAAAAAAATAATGAATAAAACAATGAAACAGTTCTTTATATTAAACAAAAAAAGTTCATTATTTAACGATCGTTTCTAGGATATATATGTGTTAGAATTGGCATGCATATTCAACAGATCTATGTATAAAATTATACAAAATTATACAAACTATCAAAATTAAATATACATACCAAACACATATATATGCCGTCTTCAGAAATAATTATTTCTGAAGACGGCATATATATGTGTTTGGTATGTATATTTAATTTTGATAGTTTGTATAATTTTGTACATAGATCTGTTGAATATGCATGCCAATTCTAACACATATATATCCTAGAAACGATCGTT
>CAXHJY010001290.1:12500-20000 GCA_964016885.1 Eledone cirrhosa
ATTTTAGGTGTTATTTATGTTTTTGCCCGTGCCTATCAAATTTGGAAAGAGGAAAAATACTTCCAAGCATGTATCCGATGTGGAGAACTAACATGGAGAGCTGGTCTCTTGAAAAAAGGCCCTGGAATTTGTCACGGAGTTGCTGGAAATGGCTATGTTTTCTTACTTTTATATCGTCTTACAAATGATAGTAAATACCTCCACCGTGCCCAGTGCTTTGCTGAATTTATTTTTACCACAGAATTCAAGAATAGTTCGAGAACACCCGATGCTCCTTATAGCTTGTATGAAGGATGGGGCGGAACTGTCCTTTTTCTTCTTAATTTGCTAAATCCTGAAAAGGCAGAATTTCCATTCTTCAATGTTTTCTCATAATTTTTTAGTTGCATCTGTATTGCTATATGCTACTTCAATACTGCTTTTCTCTCCTTAAAATATATTTATGCCTTTATGCAAATGAGATATTTACTTCCTCATATATGCAAAGAATTGCCATCAGAATAAAAATGTTAATTTTCATTTTGAGCTAATCATTGTAGTTTAATTAATTTTTTTGTTTGTTTCTATTTTTTCTGTTGTTATTTAAAATATGTTTCCATATTCTGTTTAGGGTTGTATGTTTATAAAGGTATTATTTCGCAAAACATAACTACATACCTTAGATAAAGAAATAAAATAAAACATTTCAGTTCATAGAATATACTCCAGATCAATTCAATTATGATTTTCTGACTTTTAATGTGGTGTGCTTTTTTTGTTTTAAGTTCCTTGCAATTTAACACTAAAATGAATTCTATTAATGTTCTAAAAGTGAAATTGATTTGCAATAATGAAATTGAAAAGTTTCTATTAAAATTATCATATTCTATCAAAATTGTCTATTTTATATACCTGGGTGTCATAATCAACAAATTTGACTCGAAATTCTCTTCCTGTCTCTGAGTCTGTCATGTAATTGTGTGTATAGTAACTAAGATTACTTTAAGCTATCCACTGCACACCTCATAGCATTCTCTCACACTGTCCAGGCTTGAGCTGATATCTATGAAATCTGTCAACACATTCACACAAATGCATCAGAATAGATGTGTATATGATATGGATTTACCAACCAAATACAAGGGGGCTTCAAAACGTTTGTGGAAAAAGTACATAGCTAAACATCATATGCAGGGATTTTCATCTCAATGCACCTGTACATTCTCATACTAACTTGTCATAACATGTTCTAACATGAACCCTTAAAAGCATGTTGCTACGTTGTACTGTCAGCGCAAGTCAGTACCCGCTCGAGCAACATGGCCTCCATCAAAACATGAAATTCATGGTGAAGCTAGGGTGGAAAAGTAGCCAGATCATTGACAATCTGGAGCAAGTTTATGGGGACAATACCACAATGAAATCAGCAAACTACAAATGGATAAATCGTTTTAGAAGTGGAAGAGATGAGGTTGAAGATGATCCTCAGTTGAAGATGTAAAAAAAAAGCAACTTTGACATGTTTTAAATTGCATAGCCCTCAGTTTTACACAGATTGACTTAAAGGCTGGTATCAACGCTTGAAAGAGTGTATTGACCTAGATGTTGAAAAATATACATCATAACTTAAACCGTTTTTTCCAACTGTCCCTTTTCCACGAACTTTTTGAAGCACCCTCATATACCAAGGATGTCATAATCTACAAGTTTCACTCGAAATTCTCTTCCTGTCTCTGGGTCTGTCATGTAATTGTGTGCATAGTAACCAATATTACCTTAAGCTATCTACTGCACACCTGATATTCTCCCACACTGTCCAGACTTGAGCTGATATTTATGAAATCTGTCAACACATTCACACAAATGCATCAGAATAGATGTGTATATGATATTAACTCACCAACCAAATATACCAAGGGTGTCTTAATCAACAAATTTCACTCCAAATTCTTTTTCTGTCTCTGAGTCTGTCATGTAATTGTATGAATAGTAACCAAGATTACAAGCCCATACATAAACATTCCCTACATTCCATACAATTAAGCTTACTTTTGGCTGACTCTACTTACCTGTCAGTTGAAAAGAATGACAGATAAAATCATTATTTGTTATATTTTTCAACCAATCAATGAGAACAATCAACTAAAAAAAAAAAGGGTGGTTGTATGAAAACTTTGGTTTGTAAATTTGGTTACTGCATATACTATGACAGACTCTAAACACTTCCATGAGTAATTTGTTCTGTCACAACAAAAAGCACCCAGCACACACTGTAAAGTGGTCATGTAGGAGTCATGACAAAATGCACCCAGCACACACTGTAAAGTGGTCATGTAGGAGTCGTGACAAAATGCACCCAGCACACACTGTAACGTGGTCATGTAGGTGTCGTGACAAAAAGCACCCAGCACACACTATAAAGTGGTCATGTAGGAATCGCGACAAAAAGCACCCAATCCACACTGTAAAGTGGTTGTGTAGGAGTCGTGGCAAAAAGCACCCAGCATACACTGTAAAGTGGTTGTGTAGGAGTCGCGGCAAAAAGCACCCAGTCCACACTGTAAAGTGGTTGTGTAGGAGTCACGGCAAAAAGCACCCAGTCCACACTGTAAAGTGGTTGTGTAGGTGTCACAACAAAAAGCACCCAGCATACACTGTAAAGTGGTTGTGTCGGAGTCACGGCAAAAAGCACCCAGTCCACACTGTAAAGTGGTTGTGTAGGAGTCACGGAAAAAAGCACCCAGTCCACACTGTAAAGTGGTTGTGTAGGAGTCACGGCAAAAAGCACCCAGTCCACACTGTAAAGTGGTTGTGTAGGAGTCACGGCAAAAAGCACCCAGTCCACACTGTAAAGTGGTTGTGTAGGTGTCACAACAAAAAGCACCCAGCATACACTGTAAAGTGGTTGTGTCGGAGTCACGGCAAAAAGCACCCAGTCCACACTGTAAAGTGGTTGTGTTGGAGTCACGGCAAAAAGCACCCAGTCCACACTGTAAAGTGGTTGTGTAGGAGTCACGGCAAAAAGCACCCAGTCCACACTGTAAAGTGGTTGTGTAGGAGTCACGGCAAAAAGCACCCAGTCCACACTGTAAAGTGGTTGTGTAGGAGTCACGGCAAAAAGCACCCAGTCCACACTGTAAAGTGGTTGTGTAGGTGTCACAACAAAAAGCACCCAGCATACACTGTAAAGTGGTTGTGTCGGAGTCACGGCAAAAAGCACCCAGTCCACACTGTAAAGTGGTTGTGTTGGAGTCACGGCAAAAAGCACCCAGTCCACACTGTAAAGTGGTTGTGTAGGAGTCACGGCAAAAAGCACCCAGTCCACACTGTAAAGTGGTTGTGTAGGAGTCACGGCAAAAAGCACCCAGTCCACACTGTAAAGTGGTTGTGTAGGAGTCACGGCAAAAAGCACCCAGTCCACACTGTAAAGTGGTTGTGTAGGTGTCACAACAAAAAGCACCCAGCATACACTGTAAAGTGG
Organism: Eledone cirrhosa; assembly: GCA_964016885.1. NCBI lineage: Eukaryota > Metazoa > Mollusca > Cephalopoda > Octopoda > Eledonidae > Eledone > Eledone cirrhosa. Next base: position 15,961 of record CAXHJY010001290.1, read on the forward strand.
TTGTGTCGGAGTCACGGCAAAAAGCACCCAGTCCACACTGTAAAGTGGTTGTGTTGGAGTCACGGCAAAAAGCACCCAGTCCACACTGTAAAGTGGTTGTGTGGGAGTCATGGCAAAAAGCACCCAGTCCACACTGTAAAGTGGTTGTGTGGGAGTCATGGCAAAAAGCACCCAGTCCACACTGTAAAGTGGTTGTGTAGGAGTCACGGCAAAAAGCACCCAGCATACACTGTAAAGTGGTTGTGTAGGAGTCACGGCAAAAAGCACCCAGCATACACTGTAAATGTGGTTTGCATTAGGAAGGACACCCAACTATAGAAACCAAGCCAGAAACCGTTCTGAATGAGCAAGATACGGTCATCTGATCTGGCTTGCCTCACAACAGGACAACTCGTCTAACCAATGCTAACATGAAAAAATGGACAATAAAAGGTGATGATGATGATTGCTAATTACTGTGTTACTTATTTGTAAGAGTTTCATTGTTTCATTGATAAACATGTGTAAGCAGGTAAGAGAACTCCACGTCAGTTGTATCTATCTAGCATTATGGTGGTGATCAAACACAACAGAATTTCTATATATGAAATTAATGTTAAGACAGATATTACATAATCATATCTATTATATAATACGTTTTTCACTTGACATGTTATGCAATAATTACAACAGCAACCAGCAACAGTGTGACATAAGCAGATGTGAAACATGGCAACTACCCCTGACGGTGCAGCTGCTTTACCTGTCTTCATATTCTTGATTGCCTTCTTACTATATTACTGCTGAGTCATATAGCTGGTTTCTCGTTGGTTTTATTTGGGGCAAACTATCTTCTTCCCATGCATTCATCTCATTCAGTAGTCTTTCATAGCGGAACTTACATACTACTTTCTTTTCAGCGTTGGTGAGAGCAAGTACATCATTATTAGCTCGGACACACTTATCTCCATCACTCACCATCACAATTTTCCTTGACAGACTGTCTCGCAATTCTGAACACCTCATGCTGGGATAATTGCTGGCCTTATGCCAAAAGTAGAAGAAATTATTACATAATATATTATTCCACACTGCTCGATAGCACTCAATATATCTCTTTAGAGAAAATCCAGGGAAAAATGAGGCTCAAGCACATAGTCATATTTATATACAAGTTCTTACACACATGCCCACATAAATATCCCCCCATACTTGCATATGTATGACCATACATACCTCTTTATTTACAAACATATGCACAGGTGTATACAAGTAAAATTCCATTATAATGAATACCAGTATAACAACATTTTTTTCAATCCCCAGCCGCATGCTCAATGTGTTTCGATCGATCTTATAAAGAATTTTTCATTACAAATTTTTTTTTATATTCCGTGAATTTCGTTTGTACCCCCAACCACACCTCAGCATGCATCAGCTGCATGTGTTGACCAGCGTTTAACACTACAACCATAACTCACTCAGAGTTACTTCCCCTAGCTGCATTAAAATTCAATCACAATGCCCTCAAAAGGTGTGAAGGTCGTTGTTCTTTCCCTTCGACCATATCCAGCTGGAACTCCTTTCTGCTGCTTTAGGGCTTTGGTCCTCGTCTTCCTTGGGACTCAAAGTTATTTCATGTGATTGGCTCCAACCAGCTTTGACCCGGAAGTTGGTTTCCCTCAGGCTGTTGGCCAAGCTAGAGTATTTTTCGGTCTTGAACATATACTCCAGCTTGGCCAACAGCTGTCTTGAACATGTGTGCTTCTTCTATTCTACTTTCAAATGGCACAGCGAGTCCAATCAAAATCAGCTGTTTTAATGAACTGATAGGGAATACGATATCTGGCCTCAATTCATTCCTCCTGATGACTTATGATTTTGCCGATCCGATCTTGGGAGGTCTTCTGTACACTCCCAGTCGCCCGCACCACTCAGAAGACTCGAACTCCGCGCCCTGTATGGCGTAGCTGTTCGTGGCCATTATCTGTCTCTTGCCATATAGAATGTTAGAGGTTCTTGTGTTACTGGTTTTACTTTTGCCGTACTCATCCCATGTACAATCTCCTTAAGCACTTGATTGTGTCTCCAGGTGTATCTTCCTTGGGCTTAGAGTTACTCTGCATTAGCTCAGAATGTGTTCCACTGACTGTCTACCCTGGCATATTGGGCAGTCGGGATTATCTGATTTGCCCCATTTCTCTACGTTCATAATCAAGGGTAGGAGATCATACAAAGATCTGCGGTGAAACCTAATTCTAAGAGGCGCCATAAGCGCATATAAGCTATACATCAGTATATTTATGTATGTAAAAATATTTTTTGCAGCAGTTACCTCCCATTGATAATATATTTAATTAGCACGTGTGTCAATATTTTAAAACAATTTTAGCCAGCGTTCCTATGACGTAAACGTTAAAGGATTTTCAATTAATGGTTTCTGATTTAGGCACAAGGCCAACAATCAATGGGGAAAGGGAAAGTTCATTAAATCGACCCCAATGCATTACTGGTACTTTAAGTACTTTATTTTATCGACCCCGTAAGGATGAAAAGCAAAGTTAACCTCGGTGGGATTTGAGCTCAGAATATAAAGGGCCATAACTCTATGCTGCTAAGCATGTTGTCCGATGCTCTACCGATACTGCCACCCCACCGCATAATAGAGTTTCTACTTTTGGCACAAGGCCAACAATTACCCAGTGCATCACTGGTACTTTATTTTATCGACCCCGTAAGGATGAAAGGCAAAGTTAACCTCGGTGGGATTTGAATATAAAGGGCCATAACTCTATGCCGCTAAGCATGTTGTCCGACGCTCTACCGTTTCTGCCAATCCACTGCATAATAGGATGTAATATCGAAGCAAGTGTGAACTCTATTATTCTCTTTTGTTGAATATGGTCTGTGTTATACGTATTTATTTTTTTTCCAATCTTAAGAACATCCCTTCTATTTTTCCATCTGTTTCACATTGAGCTTAATATTAAGCATTTTCGCAATTACATACTCTCCTATATGGCTCTATAGATGTGTGTGTGTGTATATATATATATATGCACCAACCGGAGGTATATGGTCTTTAAAGCGATGAAATACCAATGAAGGTTGGAAGATCACTGATGAAGGACTAAATTTATTTATGTGTAACCCATTTGCAACCACGCAGCACGCCATGTTTTCATATTCATATATAATTTCCTCCGCTGTGACCCGTCTATTTCTTTCTTACTGCTTCCCCCTTTCACCGTATCTGTCACTTCCTTTTACCCCCTCTAACAGTCACTCTCTCTGTTAGCCTCTTCCTCACACTTTCACTCACTCACTCTCTGCTACTCCCTCTCCTACTTCCTCCCGTTTGACCTGTGCGAGATTCTTTCCTCACGCACGCTTTGACCAGGTCGGTTGTTCTTTATTCTCTCTCGTCTACGATTTCACAGAACTTATGTTCACCGATTTCAGGGACTTGACTCCTTCTTGCTCACCTTTCGTTGCATTACCATCTTTGATTGTTTACTGTCTCGCTCGTTCCCCCCTATTTACGTGTCCCAACAACTTTCTTTAGCCGTTGCTCGCACCAACCGGAGGTATATGGTCTTTAAAGCGATGAAATACCAATGAAGGTTGGAAGATCACTGATGAAGGACTAAATTTATTCATATATATATATATATATATATATATATGTGTGTGTGTGTGTGTGTGTGTGTATGTGCGTCTGTGTGTGTGTATGTATATATATATATATATATATATATATATATATATATATATAGTTTCAGAAGATCCTGTTATGGGTGAAAGCAGAGATTCTTTGCTTAAACTTTAATCTGTTATTTTAATATATATATATATATATATATATATATATATATATATTAGTCAAAATATTAATAAATGGATACATTCACATAATCAAATATGTTTTATTATATATATTTCGGAGATACTGTGCTGTTTTTTCAGTACGTCCTCATCAGATAAAATACATAAATTGATGTATGACATACCTCAACTGTGCTGATGGTTCAATTCCAGTCTTGGCATATATAATAAAATAT
>CAXHJY010001290.1:35000-50000 GCA_964016885.1 Eledone cirrhosa
GAATCAATCAGAACAAGCTATAAGAATAAATGCTCTTATGGGGAAATCTCCGACAAATAACCGAACGTAGCCTCTTCGCGGCGGCCTCAATCGAGTATTTATCCAACATTTCGACAGCATATAGAAACTGACTAAATATACCATCAACCATATATATATATATATAAAGTATTTCCGTGGAAAAGGTAAAGGAAAGAAGAGTGCTCTATGTATAGTACAGAGCTTCTTAATTATGTAATAAACAACGCAATATAATTATTCCATTACTCAAGTTTTCACGAAGTCAGACGATTCTAACAGAGGCCATTGAATATGTTCATTAGATAGAAATCTTTATTTGGATATCCAAATAAAGATTTCTATCTGATGAACGGATTCAGACGCCTCTGATAGAATCGTCTGACTTGTGAAATCTTGAGTAATGGAATAATTATATTAATTATATTATGTTGTTTATTACACACACACACACACACACACACACACACATATATATATAAAAGGAACGATCGACTTTCGTCAAAATCGGACCGAGGGAACAATGTTTCCGTTGGTCTTTCCAATTGCTAATACTATCTATCGGTCACAACTCCAGGTAGAAGGAGCAACGTGAAATAAAGTGTCTTGCTCAAGGACATAACGCATCGCCCGGTCCAGGAATCGAACTCACAACCTTACGATTGCGAATCCAATTCTCTAACCACTCAGCCACACGCCTTCACTAATATATATATATATATATATATGTGTGTGTGTGTGTGTGTGTGTGTGTGTATATATATATGTATATATATATATAAGAGAAAAATCAACAAGGAGAAACAATACGGTAGGACAACACAGTAAAATGATGATATTTATTACTCTAACGTAGGAAAAGAGTCTTAACGTAGTGATTTCATCGGAATATAGAATGAAAGAAATAGAAAAATAGACGAGTGTAAGAAAGGAAAAAAAAAAAAAAAAAAATACGGGGAAAAACTTTTTTTTTCAGGAGAAAAATATACTTTGATGTATGTATTATTCATATTTTATTCTATGGGAAATATCGTCAAAACACAAATACTCCTTCACCATCAAAAATACATAAAAAATGAACATGGCGTCATTTAGTGCGAAAAGAAAAAGACATAAGAAAACCCAGAAAATATTTGTCTAGTGATGAATGTTTATCAAATCCACACTGAGTGACCGACTGGCCATGTTAAGGGTCATAACATATATCATGATTTCCATATGACAACTAGAAAGAAGAACAATGTCGGGACAATCAGACATTTTATATTTTGTTTTAGAAAGCTTAAGTTGAAAACAAAATGAACGAGCGCAGGCTTGTGTGGTAAAACAAGCGTTCTTGATTCAGTCCCACTGCTCGGCACCTTGGGCAAGTGTCTTCTTCTCATAACAGCCTCGAGTTGAATAATGCGTGTGTGTGTCCATATCCATGTCTATGTTTACGTTTGTGTCTGTGTTTATATCCCGTAACTTAATGGCTCTACCAAAAAAAAAAAAAAAAAAAAGATTGATAATATAACCATCAAACTTGAAATAATAAATAACGAGGGTCGATATGACTGTAATTGATCAAACCACGGCAATGTCCCAACATGGCCGAAGTCTAATTCCGGACACCAGTAAAAAACTAGACGAATAAAAGAGTTATGAAATTAACTTTTGAGCTAATACAGAAATAAGAATGTTCTGTTTGATACATTTATATGTAAAGAGAAGAACCTATACACACTGGATTTAATCTCAAGTAGTTACTATTATAAGGTGTCAAATGTTTAAAGTAAGGAGTTAGTACTATAAGGTACAGAAAGGGTTAAGTAATCATATTGATGGTCTCTCCACAACCCCGGCGGACAGAATGGAGAAGGCGTTTCCCCAGAGGATGGTAAATTAGCATACTTTTTACGACGTCGAGTAAAATGTCTTGTGGTAGTTATTCCGGCTATCTGCGCTCTGAGCTCAAATCCCGTCGAAGCCAACTTTACATTTCATTCTTTCGGGATCGATAAATAAAATACTAATCCAGTGCAGGGGTCGATTCTTCTTGTTTCTCGTTTTTTTTCTTCTCCTCACCTGCACCTCCCTCAGGAAGAAATCAGCTGTGCTTAGACCAGGAGAGGGATGGGCTCAATCGCGTTTAAATGACCATGGCGGCGCCCCAGCGATTCCATCAGGAGTTAAGGTCTCCTGGCATGACATGATATATAGATGGATTGTCTTATATCCAGCCACTTAACATATTTCATGATATGTAGGTGGTTTCCTATTCAATTAAAGGTTATATAATTGTTTCTACTTTTGGCACAAGGCCAGCAATTATCCCAGTACATTACTGGTACTTTATTTTATCGACCCCGTAAGGATGAAAGGCAAAGTTAACCTAGGCGGGATTTGAACTCAGAATGGCAAGAGCCGTAACTCTATGCATCAAATCATGGCGTCCAACCCTCTACCGATACTGCCAATTCACCGCCCTATACCACATCTCACTACACCACTCTACGAGACACTACACGACACTACATCACCCCTCATTACACCATACTACACCACACTATACCATATTGCATATTAAAGGTTATATAATAATTGCACATTGGTAAAGATGATGCAAGCAGTTTGATTCAGCATTGAAGAAATGCAAACAATGTATACAAAAGGAAATATTTCGATCAGGCTCCCTCAGGTTGATTCAAAAAATGGAACGAAGTCTCTATTCATAATTCTTAATGTCAAATACAATTTTAATACAAAGAAGCACACATTTCCGTTTATTATTTCTCGTCTCCCCATCTTCTTTCTTTAGTTTATGCGTTTGTCTTGAAATTTACATCCTGTTTTAAATTGGTCTTATTATTCAAGAATTTTCATAGCAAATTCTTCTCATGGCATGTTGGTATTTATTAGCAACTTTTCTATTCCTGGTGTCATGGATGTTGTAAATATTTTCAATACAAGAAGGATTTCAAATAAAACTACCTCAGCAATTACCATCAATGTCATTTTCCCGCAGCAATATCTTGTTTGTTATTTTTAAAAACATGGTTGTAATTGAAATATTTCACCTTATAATGTGCCAGCAATTGTTTGTCACAGTACAGCTAATTATGTTTCAAATAATGTTGACGCTAACCTGCTCGATTTGTGTGTAGTGTACAACTGTGTAATGCACACGTTCACATGTGAGTTCGACGAAACTTAAATACACATATATGCGTACACATGCAAATACACAAACAGGTAGAGGCGTTTCAATGATTAATTCAGGTGACATGAAAGATAAATTCTGTGTGGTGCAATATGGTATAGTGTGGTGTAGTATGGTGTAATGAGGGGTGGTGTAGTGTCGTGTAGTGTCGCGTAGAGTGGTGTGGTGTAGTGAGATGTGGTATAGTTTGATTTAGTGTGGAGTAGTGGAATGTAGTATAGCGTATTGTGATGTCATGTAATGTTGTGTGGCGTGATATTATGCCGTATGATGTAGTGCGGCGTAGTCTGGTATAACGTGGTGTTGTAATGTCTTTCACTTTATGTGATATCATTAACAAATGAAATCTATTCTTTCTATTTTTTAAGCTACATAAAATAATTCTTTAATGTTATTTTTAATGCTAATCTATAAATACGATTACAAACGGAAAGGATTACTTTTGAAGAAAGCTAAGCACTTACAGGACATCTTTAAAAAGAAAAAAAAATGTACACATATATATTTATATCTTTTGAGAAAATATCAGCAGTTGGAGAGAAAATATCAGCAGTTGGAGAGAAAATATCAGCAGTTGGAGAGAAAATATAGTTTGTGTATTAGGTTATAATAGTTGTTTTTACTTTTGGCACAAGGCCAGCAATTATCCCAGTGCATTACTGGTACTTTATTTTATCGACATCATAAGGATGAAAGGTGGGATTTGAACTCAGACCGTAAAGGGCCGTATTCGGTTATAATAATTGTTTCTACTTTTGGCACAAGATCAGCAATAATTCCAGTGCATTACTGGTATTTTATTTTAATAATAATTTATTTTAATAATAATAATTGTTTCTACTTTTGGCACAAGGCCAGCAAATACCCAGTGTGTTACTGGTACTTTATTTTATCGACCCCGTAAGGATGAAAGGCAAAGTTAACCTCGGCGGGATTTGAACTCAGATCATAAAGGGACGTAACTCTATGCTTCAAAGCACGGTGTCCGACTCTCTACCGATACTGCCAATCAACCGCTTATAATAATGGTTTCTGATTTAGGCATAAGGCCAACAATTTTTGGGGAGGACTTAAATCGATCCCAGTGCGATACTGGTACATTATTTTATCGATCCCGTAAGGAGGAAAGGCAAAGCTAACCTCGGCGGAATTTGAACTCAGAACGTAAAGGGCCGCAAATCTATGCCGCAAAGTATGTTGTCCGACGCTCTACTGATACTACCAATCCACCGTCGCCAAAAATGCTGAATCACTTCGTAATGTGGAAAGAAAAGCCAGATAGGAGTATGCAAAATTTTATAGCAACATCCATCGGATATTTACTCTATTTATAGTTCTCCCAAATAATAATATTTTTCTCCCCAAACTACCAAAAACACACATCTAGTTCTATATGCGCTACAATTTATGTTCATGTTATGTTTATTTCATATCGACGTCTTTTATATCTTGGTTAATATTTGATAATTGTTTCTACGTTAGGCACAAGGCCAGCAATTACCCAGTGCATTACTGGTACTTTATTTTATCGACCCCTTAAGGATGAAAGGCAAAGTTAACTTCGGCGGGATTTGAACTCAGAATGGCAAGGGCCGTAACTCTATACGCCAAAGCATGGCGTCCGACCCTCTCCCAATACTGCCAATCCACCGCCCTAATATTTGATAATAACAGCTAAACTAATCACTACAACTAAATTGACCAAATTTGCCCCTTACCCCCAATTCAGAAATGCTTCCCCAGCCCCTGGAGTAGCGAGACTTCAGTGATCAGCCTCTTCAACTCAGCGGTACCAATCAGAATACTAAAATCTAGTGAGAGTTCTTTATCGACTAGTGTGGGGCATTGTGTTAGGCATAGTTGATTAACATATTATCTTTACTTTACTGACCGTGTGAATGGGCCTTCACTCTACATCAGACTATAGGTGAGGAAGATGAAAGATCAAGGGAGCACCGCCTCTCTGTGCTTCTGAGGAGAAGGGTTGCACACTTTTTTCGGCGGTGTGTGCGACCCCCCCCCCCCCCAGGCGCCTCCTCCCTATTGAGGATTTTGTTATAAAATTTATTTTGTTATATTTTATTTTATTTTTATACTTTTATATTTTGTTATTGCCTCCTCCATATTGAGGACGCCTTTGCATGTAAACTCCCCCCTTTGTACTTGTCCCACTTTTGATGCCCTGGTGGCAAATAAAAAGAAAGTTATCTTTACTTTACTGACCTCAATGGGTAGTATAGATGACTAGTATGATTCTTTTATAAAGATTCCAACAACCAAATTTACAGAGTTCAGGCCAGTAATCTCTATGTCTTCGACACCGTTTTCTTCTTCCCATGGGCTATGCATGTGTGTACATGTTGGCTATCAGTTCCTTTACTAATTACAGGATTCTGGCTTCTTCACATCGTTTCATTTCAGCCTGAATAGCAACACAGCAATATACATACAACACTGAAGTGAGGAACCACTCAAAATGGATGGTGACTCTATTTATAGTCTGAACTGGTCCAGGCAATAAAACTCCATATTGATTGGCTGGCCAGTTGATCGTCTGCTGACGTTGACCGATCAAGGTAATAGCATGTCTGCACACTACCTCATGGGGGCCAATTACTAGAGAAAAGAACATTCTGAAATTCTCTTGAGATTTCTTCTTTATTCCTAGGAATATGATCTTCCTGACAATGGCGATGACAACAACAACGACGACAACAACAACGACTTTCTTTATTGGCCACTAAGGTCAAAATACAAAGGACAATACAATACTTCTAATGAAAGACATATCTATAATTTGAAAATAATAAAGAATTTGGAGAGGTTTCGTAGAATAACTAACTTCTTTATTATTAAACTGGTATTTAGAATATAACTCATGGGAGACGTAATTATATTTATTTACACACACACACAATATATATATATATATATATATATATATATATATATATATATATATATATATATATATATAATATTAGCATTGGTGCTCTGAAATAGCGATGTATTCATGAATGTATGTATATTATATTTGGAAACATACGGTATATTGCCAAATATACTATATTTACATTCATATATATATATATATATATATATATATATATATATATATATATATATATATATATATACATATATAAAGTTGGTGGGGACCATGTATGTGTATTTATATATTATTATATCTATATATATAGTTGGTGGGACCATGTATGTATATTTGAGTGTGTGTCTGTAAAACATATACATGTACACCAGGTCCGAACACAAAGGAACCAAACTCCCACTGTCACCGCCTCCGTCTCTAACGCTCTCCCCATCTCTCACGATTATGATGGCAAATGAGCGCTCAGAGAAGGATTTTAGTTAAATGCAAACAATTTAAAACAAATAATTTTGTATCATAAAACCGCGAACGGTTTCGAATGGTTTGGTATCGAATGGCTAAAATGCATTGAATATCAAAATTCACTTACCCGACCAATAATTATTGGAGAAGCCAATAAAAATGATAAAATCCAAATAAAGAAAATTGCTTTTTGGGCTCTGCTTACAGTGCAGACATATTTTGCTTTGATTGGATAGATGATTGCGTAATACCTACAAAGAAAAACAATACAAAATATTTTTAGTAAACGATGAACTACTACAACTGTGTACCATCGGGTATTACACTTATGGTAAGATCTTTCAATTGTAGAAAACACCACAACTCCGAAGCCGTAGACGAGTGAAAAACAAAACAAAACAAACAAACACCGAAGTCAACTCTACCTTCATCATTTCGAGGTCGATACAATAAACTACCAGTCAAATCCTGAGGTCGAGTCGATGCGATCGATTTTCGCTCCCCTGTAAAATTGCTGGCCATGTGAAAAATTAGAAACCGTTGTTAACTTTGCCTTTCATCCTTATGGGGTCGATAAAATAAAGTACCAGTAATGCACTGAGATAATTGTTGGCCTTGAGCCAAAAGTAGAAACAGTTATTATTGAGAACTTGAACCTTCTTCTCTGACCAGGCCCTTATTAACTTCTTCGTGTACCACATGAAGAAGAAAATAAAGGAAGGGAGGTAAGTGCTATTTTCTAGTGTATTTTATGAAAAATGGCTGAGGGCAGCGAGATTGACGAATCTGAATAGATTTTCTCTGACTGTGTTTTTCTAAGACAGAGGAAAGAAACCGGGAGAAGGCAATGCCAATGGCCGTGAAGTGACAAAATTATCCAGGGTTTTGTGTGGGGTTTTCTTTTTGAAATTACCCTCAAGTACAGTCCTCACCTTTTTGGGGAACTGGTTCTAGTTGATATTTGTTATTGTATTCTATTGTTATGAATATTAAAGAAAAACCAAAAAACATTCTCTATTGTTATCCCCTTCTCAGTGTTGTTTTTATCCGTTGTTGCCAACTGCGAAAGAATGTCATCTCGCTACTACCTCCCCATGAGACACGATGGGATAGCTAGAACCATCTGGAACGCACTTCGGAAAACAAAATTAAAAACAAACGAGGAAGAATATATTGAGACAGATTGCACTAAGGAATACTGGTGGAACCTGAAAATAAAAACTGCCACCAAATTAAAGCACAACCGACCTGATATTGTTGTTTGGGACCACACATTGAAAACGTATTCTGTTGTAGAGATCAGCTGCCCACTTGATGTAAACGTTGTCAGAAAAATACAGGAGAAGGAGGACATCTACGGACCATTGATAATACACCTTTAGCTTCATACCCATCATTATTGGAGCTACGGGTTATATACCAACCCGCTTGGACCAAAGTATAACTGAACTTGGATTTGCGGACAAAGAGCGCAGCTCCTTAATTCATAGTTTACAAATGGCTGCGATAGCTGGCACCTTCAAAGTTTGCGATTCAAGGGATGACAAATTCTTTTCTTTTACAACCTTGTCACCAGGAAGGTGGCCGGTCAAAAATATACTCGAAATTAAGAGAAAGAGAGACATAGATACATGCATACATACATACATACATACATACATACATACATACATACATAGATACATAGATACATAGATACATAGATACATACATACATGCATACAAGCATGCATACATACATGCATATGTATGTATACATACATACATACATACATGCATACATACATACATACATACATACATACATACATACATACATACATACATACATACATACATACATACATAGATACGCATACGTATAACGTGTGTGGTATGATGTCCATGTCAGCTGAAGGCGACAGAGAAGCTGAATGTCTACATTAATGACTCACGTGATCTTAAATTAATTATGTATTACAGCCTTCAATATTTACAAGCGTCTTTCAAAAATATTAATGAATTTTCTTTTCACCAGATTTTCATGATATATTTATATGTATATGTATATATATATGTATATATATATGATATATTTATATGTATATGTATATATATGTATATATATATATGATATATTTATATGTTTGTATATATATATATATATATATGATATATTTATATGTATATATATATGTATATATATATGTATATATAAATTAATAAAAATAATGAATAAAAACAAAGAAACAGTTCCTTATATTAAAATTTGTTTAATATAAGGAACTGTTTCTTTGTTTTTATTCATTATTTTTATTAATTTATCTTGACTCTGTTTTCCTGTGTTTTTCATTCTCTTTTCATATTTGGATTACATTGAGTTCTTCATACGGATTGGACACTACCGTATATTTTGGTAGATTTATCTACATATATATATATTAATATTTACTAGTTGTAACCCAACAATTTAAATATAACTTTCCATATATATATATATATATATATATGTACATATATATGTATATATATATATATATATATATATATATATATATATATATATATATATATATATATATATATATATATATATATATATATATATATATATACATATATATATATATATATATATATATATATATATATATATATATATATATATATATATATATATACATATATATATATATATATATATATATATACATATATATGTATATATGTATATATATATGTATATATATATATATATATATATATATATATATATATATATATATATATATATATATATATATATATGATGAATATTATAGCCCATCTATATTTATATCTCGTTTCCCCACACTCTTTGCTTCTTCTCCATAACCTCGTATCGTTGTTCAGTTCAGATGGATGTGATTGGAAAATGTCTTACTGTTGTTGTTGATTAGCCTGGAGTAAGTTCTGATTGAAAAACGAAGAAATGAGAGTCATTAAGGCGTCGCATGGAATGCTTCCGTATTTATTCCAGTTATCTGCCTTCTGGGTTCGATTTTCGTCGAGGTCAACTTTGCCTTTCAGCCTTTTATGTTCGATCACTGCTCCAGCACTGAGATCGATTCTTCTTCGTCTATCTTTATTTACCATCTTTCTCTGTCTCACTTTCTCACTCCCTTCTCTCTCTCTCTCTCTCTCTCTCTCTCTCTCTCTCTCTCTCTCTCTCTCTCTCTCTCTCTCTCTCTCTCTCTCCCTCTCTCTCTGGAGGAATTCAGATTTTGTTCCACCCAGACGTGGGATGGATCCAGTCAGGTTTAAATAACCAACACAATATGTCAAGAAAGTGCCCCTACGACTCCACCAAGAGTTAAGGGTTCAAATCTTGGTTAAGAAGTTATCTAATCAAAAGTGTATCAAGGTAGACATGTCTTGTGTGGTTAAGGAGTTCGCTTAGCAGCCATGTGATATCGAGTTTCACCGTACTGTACCCCGGGGCAAGTGTCTTCTAGTATAGACTTGGCTTGACAAATATCTGATGGGTAGAATTTACTAGTCAGAAATATTAGCAGATCCTCCTAAATATACGGCGCGCGTGTGTGTGTGTGTGTGTGTGTGTGTGTGTGTGTGTGTGTGTGTGTGTGTGTGTGTGTGTCTGTGTGTGTGTGTCTGTGTGTGTGTGTGTGTGTGTGTGTGTGTGTGTGTGTGTCTGTGTCTGTGTGTGTGTGTCTGTGTGTGTGTGTGTGTGTGTCTGTGTGTGTGTGTGTGTGTGTGTGTGTGTGTATGTGTGTGTATGTTTGTGTTTACGTTCCATAACTTAACGATTCAACAGAATGAGATCGGAAGAATAAGTACCAGGCTTAAAACCTAGTTGTATGGTTGATAAGATCGATTAAATTCCTTTAGAGTTGTGCCCCAGTATGGCCATAGTTGAATGACTGAAACCAGTAAAAAGACTAAAAGAATAAAAAAAGCTTATTTATTCTGATATATATATATATATATATATATATATATATATATATATATATATATACTCCTGAATAATTAGACAGAATTCGTTTATAATTTTACTCTCCATAGGTATGTATTATGTATATAATATATGTGTGTCTTTATATACTGTAAATATTCTACAAACCTCTCTACGCTCATGACCGTCAATGTGGTGACTGAACAAATTGCTGACACGTTCTGAAGATAATACACTCCCTTGCAGAGGAACTCTCCAAACTCCCAGGTGAAGGTGAAGAATGTTGCAAACTGAAAAAGAGAACACGACACAAATAGAACCAGCGAAGACGGACAGTTCGACATCTTATAAGGTTTAAGAAGGTGAACAAAGGTGAAATACAAAGACATGTAATGGACAAAATATAAACGCAAAAAAAAAAAAATGTATAAAAATGTGTACAGGGTGGTCCGAAAGTCTTGTCACCCCCTTGTCACATATTGTTTTAACTGTCATTCGGTAGAGGGTCTGACGCCATGCTTTGCAGCAAAGAGTTACGGCCCTTTATGGTTTGAGTTTAAATCCCGCCGAGGTTGACTTTGCCTTTCATCCTTACGGGGTCGATAAAATAAAGTACCAGTAATGTACTGAGTAATTGTTGGCCTTGTGCCAAAAGTAGAAACAATTATTTTTTGTGGATTGGCAGTATCGGTAGAGGGTGGGACGCCATGCTTTCCAGCATAGTTACGTCCCTTTACGATCTGAGTTCAAATCCCGCCGAGGTTGACTTTGCCTTTCATCCTTACGGGGTCGATAAAATAAAGTACCAGTAATGCACTGGGTAATTGCTGGCCTTGTGCCTAAAGTAGAAACAATTATTTTTTGTTTTAATAATATATAATATCATCAATTATAATATATAATAATGATAGTATAATTTTCTATTTCAGAGCTCGTACAGTTTGGAAGAGATGCTGCTTGCAAGTGTATGGACACATGATTGTGTGCATTCTAGCAAGAGCATGGAGTATGTGTGACATGACTTCACTGCAAGATTCGGCAAACCAGCTCCTCCAAAGAGGACGATACTGCGATGGGAACATAAACTGTTTCTCATTACTTTTTGGTAGGGGGTGACAAGACTTTCGGACCACCCTGTACAATGAAAATATTTACGTCGAATGAAATGAAAAAGAAAAAAATATGACATTTCGGATTAAGCCTTGTATCAAAGTAGAGTCAAAGAAGAAAAGTAATTAGAATTAAAGTATCAAAACTTTACCCTGTTAAAAAAGCAAGTCGGTATCCATCAGATTAATCTTGTAAAAAATGGTTATATATATATATCAAACATAAATAGAAATATTGGGTCATCAAGTATGAAATTTGTAGAAAATCTGTTTTTTTCCCCAAATTTCTTCAAATTTTATACTTGACGACCCAATAAAAACATCTCGATTTCGTTATTCTGTAAAGAACTCAATGGAAGTAAGATGCAATAACCCCATATCAGAGTATACTTATGCAAGAATATTATAGAAAAACGATATTTCATATATCATACTATATTTAACATATCACACTATACTTCACATACCACACTATGCCTGTTTGCCATACTATGTCTCACATACTGCACTATATTTGCTTACTATAAAATGTTTCATACACCATACTATGTCTGCTTGCTATACTATGTCTCCCAAATCACACAATCTCTGCTTACTATACAATATCTCACATACCACACTATGCCTGTTTGCCATTCTATATCACACATATCACACATATCACACAATATCTGCTTGCTATACTATGTCTGACATATCACACTCTACCTCACATATCACACAGTATCTGCTTGCTATACTATGTCCCACATGTCACACTATACTTCACATATCACACAGTATCTGCTTGCTAGACTATATCTCACATATTACACTATACCTCACATATCACACTATGACTGCTTACTAAACTATATCTCACATATCACACTATAACTGCTTGCTATATTATATCTCACATATCCCACTATGTCTGCTTACTAAACTATATCTCACATATCACACTATGACTGCTTGCTATACTATATCTCACATATCACATTATGTCTGCTTACTAAACTATATCACACATATCACACTATCACTGCTTGCTATACTATGTCTCACATATTACACTATACCTCACATATCCCACTATGTCTGCTTACTAAACTATATCTCACATATCACACTATCACTGCTTGCTATACTATATCTCACATATTACACTATACCTCACATATCCCACTATGTCTGCTTACTAAACTATATCTCACATATCACACTATGACTGCTTGCTATACTATATCTCACATATCCCACTATCACTGCTTGCTATATTATATCTCACATATTACACTATACCTCACATATCCCACTATGTCTGCTTACTAAACTATATCTCACATATCCCACTATGTCTGCTTACTAAACTATATCTCACATATTACACTATACCTCACATATCCCACTATGTCTGCTTACTAAACTATCACTGCTTGCTATACTATATCTCACATATCCCACTATATCTCACATATTACACTATCACTGCTTGCTATACTATATCTCAAATATTACACTATATATCACATATCACACTATGTCTGCTTACTAAACTATATCTCACATATCACACTATCACTGCTTGCTATACTATATCTCACATATCCCACTATGTCTGCTTACTAAACTATATCTCACATATTACACTATGATTGCTTGCTATACTATATCTCACATATTACACTATACCTCACATATCCCACTAAGTCTGCTTACTAAACTATATCTCACATATCACACTATGACTGCTTGCTATACTATATCTCACATATTACACTATATCTCACATATCACACTATGTCTGCTTACTAAACTATATCTCACATATCACACTATGACTGCTTGCTATATTATATCTCACATATTACACTATACCTCACATACCCCACTATGACTGCTTACTAAACTATATCTCACATATCACACTATGACTGCTTGCTATATTATATCTCACATATTACACTATATCTCACATATCCCACTATGTCTGCTTGCCATTGTATATCACAAGTCTACTACCAGCAGTTAATTAATTTTATACGATAGTGGGAATTAATTCCTATATACTTAAACGCCCTTTAACCTATTCATCGACAGCTACTTTGTTTGCTTCTGGGCCAGTTTCAATAACTGATCTCACGTTGACCTTCTAAAGTATTAAACATTCTGTTAGTGATAGCTATCTATAGAACTCTTCACTTCACTTACTACTGAATTTATATGTTATGCTTTATAACTGACAATTCCAGAATAGACGAGCAACTTAATCTAAGTTTCTCATTTATTATGAATATATTAATATAATGAATATATTAATATAATAAATGACTGATAAGTTTAAGAAAGTCCGTACAATGCAGTAAAAATATATATTGGGAAAAGGATAACAAATAAAACAAAATAAAGCAATGTTTTTACCCAGTATATTTCAATATATCTTTGCAAATGTAAAAAACGAGAACAGTGCAAAGCAAAAGTTATATATATATATATATATATATATATATATATATATATATATATATATATATATATATATATATATATATATATATATATATATATATATATATATATCGATATCTATCTATCTATCTATCTATCTATCTATCTATCTATCTATCTATCTATCTATCTATCTAAGGTGGGTGAAAGTGGCGAGAATGGCCCGAGTGAATGGGCCTTCTCTCTATATCAGCCTGTAGGTTGAGGAAAAGGAGGAGGAGAAGAAAGGAGTACAAACTCTTCGTACTCCTGGAGATGAGGGTTACACATTTTTTCGGGGGTATGTGTTACCCATATAAACTGTCTCCCCCTATTGGGGAAAATCGACTAACTTTTTAAATTGCATTTGTGATAACATTTTACACGTTTTTATTGTATGTAAACCCCCCTTTGTATTTGTCCCCTTCTTTTGTGCCCCTGTGGCTAATAAAGAAACATATCTATCTATCTATCTCTATATATGAGTGTATGTGTGTGTGCATATATAAGTATGTGTGGGTGGGTGCATGATGTATGAGTGTGTATGCGTGTCTACGTGTTTATGTGTGTGTGTGCGTGCGTGTGTATGTATCTATACGTATGTGTGTGTTTACATTTACTGATTGTTTATGTCCCGTAATGTAACAGTTGTAAAATAAGAGCCAGACTTAAAACATAAGAATTGCGTTCGAGATGACCGACTAAATGTTTTCAACATATTGCCCCAGTAGGGCTGCAGTCTAATGACTGAAATAAGTAAAAGAATAAAAAAATAAAAAATAAAAAAATTATTTTGTCTAACCGATGTTATTTTATTTAATGGATTATGGCAATTTTTGCTTCAATTAAAATTTCTATATTAATATTTAATAATTGTTTCTACTTTTGGCACAAGGCCAGCAATTACCCAGTACAT